>PVJN01046728.1:0-16313 GCA_004026805.1 Lasiurus borealis
CCCAGCCCCCCCCCCCCCGCCACCTTTCAGGGAGGGGTGTGGGGCGAGCAGGCTGTGTGGGCTCTGCCCGGCTCCTCTGGGCACTGGCTCCCTGGCTCACGCCCACGGTGCCCCGTGAATCAGGAGCCACCCCTCCCCACCCTCCCCCAGCACCACCCTGCACCTTCGAGACTCAGTTCTCCCATCTTTTTTATTTTTTAATCTATTTTTTATTGATTTTTAGAGAGACAGGGGGAGAGAGAGAACATCCGTGGTGAGAGAGAATCGTGGATCAGCCGCCTCCTGCACGCCCCACACTGGGGACGGAGCCTGCAACCCAGGCAGGTGCCCTCGCTGGGAATTAAGCCCTGACCTCCTCGTTCATAGCTCGATGCTCCACCCCCCGGAGCCAGGTGGAATGGGCTCAGTTCTCCGTTTTTAAACTGGGGACGGCACGGCACCTGTCTGCTCCCCCACCAGCACCCATGATGGCTCCGTGCTAGGAATAGCTCCCTGCGGTCCTCATGCAGGAACTGCCTCAGCGGCCCCTCCCTGCCCTCGGAGCCCCCTCCCCGGACCCCTCCCCCAGTTCTCACACACCCACAGAATGCAGTCCTCATTCAGTGCTACCCCCTGTTTTTTTTTTTTTAATATATTTTATTGATTTTTCACAGAGAGGAAGGGAGAGGGATAGAAAGTCAGAAACATGGATGAGAGAGAGACATCGATCAGCCGCCTCCTGCACGCCCCACAGTGGAGATGTGCCCGCAAGCAAGGTACATGTCCCCAACCGGAATCAAATCTGGGACCCTTCAGTCCGCAGGCCGACGCTCTATCCACTGAGCCACACCGGTCTCGGCTGCCCCCTGGCTTGGCTGTGTGACCTGGGGCAGGTTGCTGACCCTCTCTGAGCCTTCCTGGTTTTCCTTCCCCGCGCTCCCTCCTCCCTTGGCGGGAGGTGATCGCTTTCCCATCAGCCCCAGGGGATCCTGTTTCCAGCAGCAGCAGCAGCAGCAGCAGCTGCCCCCTACCCCCACCCCCCTACCCTCCACCGCCTGGCTGCTGGCCGGTCCCTGGAGAGGCCAGGCTGGCTGGAGGCCCCAGCGCTAGTCTGCTCTGCCCCTGTGGCCGCCGGTCAGGCAGCCAGAGCCGGCCATGGGAGGGGGCAGCCACAGGCCCTCCCACCTCCAGTGGCCACACTCTGGAGGCCCCGCTCCCCGGGGGTTTTTGGAGACTTTGCAGAGGGACCCTGCTGGGTGTGCTGGTGGGTGGGTGGGAGTGGGGGGTGGGGCTCCAAGCAAGCCTCTGGGCCTCGAGGAGGCCGGTGGAGGGGTGAGGAGCCGCTTCTCCACAGCCGTGGAAGGAGAGCATCTATGAATATTCATGACTCACATGAATATTCACGGAGATGATCACGCACCTCGTCTCCATCCTCTCCCCCTTGGGCACCTCCAGAGCTTTCCCTCTGCTCTCCCGGGGGGTCCTGCCTCCGCCACAGTGACCACCACCGGCTGCACCACCTGCACCAGCAGAGGCCCTGGTCCTGCCAGCCCCGCCGGGTGCGGGAGGACCGGGGGCCTGGGCTCAGGAGGGTGAGGCTCCTGCCTGAACCCTGAGCCTCCGTTTCCCTTCCCACCTCCATGGCTCTCCTGGCCGCAGACCCGACTGGCAGCAAAAGCCTATGCCTGGGCTTGTCTGCGGGATCACGGCCTGTCCCAGTGGGGTCCCCTCAGGCCCTGGGGCCATGCCCCCAGCCCAGCACCGTCTCTGAGGGCCAGGATGCCGCTAAGCCTCTTCCTGTCCCCAGGCTTCCAATTCCCGCCCGCACACTGAGGGTGCGGCAGCCCCCCGCCACGTCCCCACTGCCCGTGGCCTCTGTGAGGGGTGACTGTGTCTTACTGGACCCCCAACAAGGAGGAATCGAAGGTGCATTGGGGGACAGGGACCCCTCCTGGGTCAGACAGGTCCTGGGCAGGCACCGGCCTGTGAGAACTGGGGTGGGAGGGGCCCCCGAGGCGCCAGGCCGGCTGGTCTCCCTGAGCACCTGGTCTCCCTGCAGCCAGGACCTGGGGCTCCTCTGGCTTCGGGGTGCAGTGGCCTGTTAGCCTGGGACAGTGGTTCTCAACCTTCCTAAGGCCGCGGCCCTTAAGACAGCTCCTCATGGGGTGGTGACCCCCACCCATAACATTATTTCCATTGCTACTTCATCGCTGTCATCTTGCTGCTGTTATGAACTGTCATGTAAATATCTGATAGGCAGGATGTATTTTCGTTGTTACAAATGGAACATAACGAAAGCATAGGGATTCATCACAAAAACAATATGTAATTGTATATTGTGAAATATTTGTAATTACAAATAAATGAAATTTTGTCTTAAATCGTGGTGTAGCATGGGCAACAGTCTTCCCTATGACAACAGTAAACTGCATGGCTACACGTTGCGACACCGAGGAGCGGAGTGTTGGCTCCTAAGACCATGGGAAATAGGTGTTTTCCGCTGGTCTTAGGTGACCCCTGTGAAAGGGTCATTCGACCCCCAAAGGGGTTAAGACCCACAGGTTGAGAACAGCCGGGCTGGGAGATAAGGGGACCTGGCGGCTCACACAGGCAGGCGGTGTGGAGGCCAGAGCTTGGAACATCGTCTGCCTTCCTGCGGCCGAGATAAAAACAACCCGGTGGCAGTGCAGGCTGAGGCCCGGGTGCCCGCGTGAGACGGCGGAGAGACGCCGAGTGACGTTTCTTCTCAGACTCAGCCCACTGGAATGAGCGATTACTCACAGTGTGTGCACCGTTTGGGGGACTCCCTGTACGTCTCAGAGGAAGGAAACCCCAAGTTCACCCAGAGACCTGTCGGTGAATATTCACAGCGGCGCATCCACTGTCCCCAAAGCGGGAATAACCCACACCCTTCCAGCTGCCGTGTGGAGAAGCACCGGCCCATCGGGGACTGGGGTTTATCAGGCAATAAAGGAAGGGATGTTGGTAAGCCCCACGACAGCGGGTTTTCAAACGTCCTCTCCCCCCCCTGGCACACACCCTCCGTCCGGAGCTCTGCCACGTCCCTCAGACGGTGTGATTCTGATTCACCGTCCGGGCCGGGCTGTGTCGGCTGTGGTGGTGAACTGACTGACAGACGAGAGAAAGGCGATCAGTGTCCCTGACCAGTCAGGCATTGCCTGCTTTCAAACCATTTTTTAATTCAGATTTTTTTTTTATTATTGAATCTCAGAGAGGAAGGGAGAGGGAGAGAGAGAGGGAAGCATCAGTGATGAGAGAGAATCATGGATCGGCTGCCTCTTGCACGCCCCCCTGCACGGCCCCTGCTGGGGATGGAGCCGGCCATAAGGGCATGTGCCCCAGGGCGGAATCGAACTGGGGACCCTTCAGCCCTGCAGGCCGATGCCCTATCCACTGAGCCACACCAGCCGGGGGCTAAGCATTCTCTCGGCATCACTGCCCTGCAAAATACAGGCATCTCAAAGGCGTCATGCAGGTGACCCCACAGGGTGGCTCCATGGGCAGGGAGTCTCTGAAACGGGGGAGCAGCGGGGGGGCTTCGAGTCCGGCGGAGGTGTGGGGTGAGACGCGGGGGGACCGGACCCCGAACCGGTGCAGGAGCCCTGTGCACCCATCCTCGCCCTGGTCACCTCCCCTGCGTACCGGTGATCCTGGCTTCAGGCGCCACCCCCACACCTGTCCGGGGTGTCCTCCTCCCGGAAGGGGTCCCCCGGTCCCCCTCCTCCCCCTCCAGCAGCCAGATCGCCGCCTGCGCCCCGCTTTGCCCACGGGGCGGGGACCCAGCGCGGGAGCCGCTGCTCCGGCGGCTCGGGGAGCGGCCTGGTCCGCAGGCCGCCGGGCGGGGGCGCTCTTGAGCCTCGTTTGGAATTTCCTCCCGCGGCTCCCGCTGCAGGCAGGGCAGGGGCAGGGGCAGGGGCAGGCACTGGGGGGCCATGGAAGACGCCCCGGTGCGGGGTCCTGGGGGGCCGTTCCGCGCGCGCTCCGGGGGACGAGGGGTCCGTGGGGGCGGCGGCTTTAGAATCTAGTTCGGGGGCGACCCAGAGAGGTCTGGCGCCGCGGGGTTCGGGGGGCGCAGGAAGGGGAGCGGAGGTCGGGAAATCCGCTAAACCCCACCTCGCGGGGGTCGGAAGAGGCCAGGCGGACCCCGCGCCCCGCTCCTCCGCTGCAGCCGAACCCGGGGCCGGGCCCTGGGAGGGATGAGGGGCGGGCTCCGCGGTCTGGGCGGGGGCAAGTCCTCAGGGGGCTCCCGGCGCCCCTTCCTTCCCTCCCCGCCGCTGCCGGCGCGCGCCCCTGCCGGGGAGGGTTGGCACCGCGCCGCGCGCGCCCCCACAGGTCGGACTTGGGGTCAACTTTCCCGGGTGGTTCTCCGGGCAGGTGTGCGCCCGGCCGTGTCCACGCGCGAGCACGTCCCCCCCCTCCCCACCCAGGTGCTCACCTCCCAGCGCCACCCAGGTCCGGACTCCCTCCCAGACCCGGGGTGTCGGTGGGAGGGGAGAGGAGAGAGGGGGAGGAGGGGTCCTCTCCAAAGAGGAGGCGCGGGCAGGGGGCGCGCGAGGCGGTGACCAGGAGGAGGGGGCGAGCCGGCCTCTGGACTCCCCACGCCGCGCCCTCCGCCCGCCCCAACTTCCCCGAACGGGTCACCCCCATGCGCCCCGCCGGCCGCCCCCGCCCCCCGCGCCGGCCCTCCCCGCCCCGCTCCGCCACGGAGCCCGCGCTCGCGTTTGGAGAGGATGTGCCTCCACCTCGCCGCCACCGCCACCGCCGCCGCGGCCACGCAGGAGCCGGCGCCGCCGCTGCCCGGCCTGCCCCGCCGGCCCCGGGCCCGGAGCGCACGGTCCCCGCCGCCGCCACCGCCGCCGCCGCCCCGCGCTCGCCCCGCGCTTGACGCAGTGAGCGCCGCAGCCCGGTCCCCGCCGGCTCCGCGCCGCTCCGGGGCGCAGGCCGAGCCCAGGCGGGCGGGCTCCGGGCGGGGCGGGCCGGGCGCGGGGGGGAGGAGGAGGGCTGTCTGGAGCCAGCGAGCCCGGAGCAGGAAGCGGCCAAGGCAGCAGGGGAAGCCGCCGCCGCCGCCGCCGCCGCCACCGCCGCGCCCGGGCACCCAGCGCGCACGCCCCGCCGCCGGGACCGCGCTCCGGCCCCGGCCCGCACCCGGCCCAGGTAGGAAGGGGCTTTGTGGGGAGGGGGCGTGGGGAGGGGTGTCGGCGTGGAGAGGCGGGGGCGGGGGTCCCTCTCTGCCGCAGCGGCGGACCCGTGGGTCCCCGCCCCTGGAGGAGGCGGGGAGGAGGCGCCCGGCAGGATGCGCCCGCGGGGGCGGACGCGGGTCCCCAGCGGCGCTCGCAGCCCCGGCCGCCCCAGCTCCCCCCGCTGCGCCCTCCCCGGGGTGGCCGCGCCGGAGCCGAGTCCCCCCCACCTCCCCAGCCTCCCCACGCCCGGGGGGCTGTGTTGGCGGCGGCGCGTGAGGCTCGCGGTTTCCGGGCGCCTCGGGTGCCCCCGAAGTTCGCAGTCCTCCAGCCGCGGCCGGCAAACTTCCCTCCCCGCCGCCGCCGCGGTGGGAAGAAGCGGGGACTCCCGACCCCTCGGGCTCGCAGGCGCCGCGGGGACCCTGTAACTTTCCGGAGCGAAAGGCGGGCCGGGCCGGGAGCGCGGGGGTAGGGGTGGTCTTGCCTGCGAGCGCACGGTGAGAGGCCCCCCAAGCTGGCCCCGAGCCCTCCCCACTACATCAGGAGCCCCCTCTCGTGGTTGTGGGCGCGCAGGGAGTGGGCTGTGGGTGCCGAGCCTGCGCACCCACTGGCGGGGAGCGGGCAGAGCACAGTCCGCGCTGCTGGAACCTTGGAAGGGGGACCCCCATACCCTGTCCGGATCTCCCAGCAGGCACCCAGCTCCCAGACCCACCGCTCTGGGCTATTAATAGGCGCCAGCGCCCTGGACCTGCCGGCGCCCTGATGCTGGGCTTGGCTGCGGGCGGGGTGGGACCCCAGGCGAGAGCTGACTGCCCCCCAGAGCTCAGGGTTCCCCTGCCCTCTCCTCCCTCCAAGTCCCCTGTCCTCCTCCCACTGTTTCTTCTCTGGTCTTGAGGTGTCATCCCCCACGCCCCCCCAGTTTTTCTCTTTTCAGACTGCATGGTATGTGTGTGGCCTGTGGCTACCCCATCATCAGTCAGAGGTCCGTGGGGAGGAGTCCCCTAGGGCCAGACTGCCCAGGGCCGGATGGGAATTTCCCAGGCAGTGTAGGGTGGTGGGGAGCAGAGAGCATCTGCGAACCTCCTGAGCCTGTTGGGGTGTAGCTTCAGCTGCAAGTGCAGGGAGCCGGCAACATCCTGGTGACCCCCTCTTACAGGGAAGGCCGGGGGGGGGTTTGGGTTTCCTTCACACGATTCCACCCCACCCAAACCTGCTCTTCCCTTCTTGGGCCTGCTGCACCCAGCGCCCACCAGCCTGAGGTCTGAGTTTCCTACGGCTGGCCGGCCCCGCCCCCTCCGGTGGCTCTGGGACCCCGTGGGCCTCCAGCGCTGGGTGCCCCGCTGCCTCAGACCCCTGGGGAGTGAGGTCCCTCCTCTCTCAGCTCCGGGTCAGGGGTTGTGGGGCGCAGTGCGGGGTCCGGCAGGCACACGTCTCCATCACAGGATTAATGACTTACACGCAGGCCCCAATGCGATTGGCCACCGGGGAGGGTGACCCAGCTGAGACTCGGGGTGGAGGGGTGGGAGGGGGACCAGGTGGCAGCCAGATAACTAGTGTCTGCTGGGGAGTGTGTGTGTGTGTGTGAGGGGGGGGGGGGACCTGGATGCCCAGCGCTGCTCTTGGCTCCCGGAGTCTCCAAGTGCCGAGACCCGGCTGGGACCTGCCGGCTCCTCCACAGACCTCTGACCTTGGGCGGCAGGTACTGGGGAGGCTGGCGGGTCCAGGGCCTCCTCCTGGGCTGGAGGGGATCAGCCTCTTGCCAGGGGGGTAGCCAGCCAGCGATTCAGCCAGCGAGGTCGTGACCTACCCCCCCGGGCAGACACCTAACACAGTCCCTGGCGTCCTGAGACGCCCATCACACGCCCTCAGCTCCTTTCCTTCCTGGGAGGAGGCGGCATGGCCGGGTCTGGGGGTGCCCTGGGGCCGAGGTTCCCTTCTGTCCAGCCCTCAGGGGCCGGAGGCCAGAGGCTGGCAGGCTGCTTCTCAGACCTCGGACCTCGGAAAGGGAGGGCCGTTTCCTTCCAGTGGCAGCAGCAAGGAGGAGAGACAGCCCTCTCCTGCCGGCTCTGCTCCCCGTGCCCAGGCCTGGCACCCCGAGGTCAGCGGTGCCCACCTGGGGTGACACATAGCCGGGGACAGGGTCCGGTCGGGAGGGGGCTGAGGGGAAGCTGGGGGGACTCCATTACCCTGGGGGTCCACCCACCTTCCTGCCTGTGCCTCGCCTGACCCGGGAACTTGTCTGTCATCGTGGGGCACCCTGGCTCCTGTCCCCTTAGGGCTCTGCACCCCCTTCCAGGGACCCCCCTGGGGGGCAGGCAGGGGGAGGGAGGGCAGCGCAGAGCCCACTCCCCGGCCTGGGCAGCCCCGTGCCAGCCCCTGTAGGACCGACCGGCTGGTGCCGCGGTTGCTGGTTGCCATCCCTCAGGGCCCCACACACTATAGGATTGATCTTGATTTGCTGCCTTTGAATTGAGTCAACTCTTTTGTATGCTCCGTGAATTGCCCAGCTGCCGGCGGGGCGGAGAGCGGAGAGCGTGCCGGGGGTACTGAGGCCGGGAGGCGGAGGCGGGCGGGGACAGGAAGCGGGGAGGGGGCGCGCCGGGAGGAGGGGGCGGCTTCTGGGTGCGTGGGGACAGCGGGCCGGGGCGCGCGGGCAGGTCGCCCACCCGCTGGCCGAGGGCACTGCCCGGGCGAGGAGTCCGGAGTGCAGAGGAGGAGGAGGAGGAGGAAGAGGAGGAGGAAGAGGAGGAGGTGGCTCCAGTCCTGGGGGGGTCCAGGCTGCCTCTCGGGCTGCGCTCCGGGCCTCTCAGACTCAGTTTCCTCGCCTGCAGCGCGTGGAAAGGGGGGGCCTCCGCAGACCCCGGTCCTGAGGGGGTACCCCAGCGGGTAGTGTGTGCAGAGCCTCCCGGGGGCCCTCCTCAGAGGTGGGGGTGAGTGAGAGCAGGACGGGGCCAGGAGCTGGGGAGAGGGGGCCGGCCCTAGCTGCCCCCACCACGCGCCCCTGTCCCCCATACGCGCCCCTGCTCGCCTCCACGCGCCCCTGCCCTCTCCATGCGCCGCTGCCCCTGGGTCCTTGCCTTCTCGGACGTGGGCCGGGCCGAGCGGGCCAGGAGGACGCCTGGGCTTCGCTTCATGTGCAGGAGGTCGCGGGGGGCCCGCCCTCCTGGCCGCGGCTGCCGCGCGCTCCCCACTCCGCGCGCCCCCCGCCCGCGCCCCGCCGCCCCGGGTGGGTGGCGGGCAGGTGGGGCCCCAGGAAACCCGCGGCGCTTCCCCGCGCCTCCCTCTCCCCGGCTCGGTCCCCTCCCCCCGGGCTCCCGGGCTCCGAGGGGAGGAAGGACGGGGCGGCGTGGAGGCCGGGCGCGCGGCGGGGGTTCGGGAGGGAGAGCCGGGGAGCGGGGGGAGGGCGAGCCGGCGGGCGGGCGGGGCGGGGAGGGCGGCGCGCAGGGGGCGGGCGCGCGGAGCCAGGCCCCCCTGCCCGCGAGGCGAGGCGAGGGCGGGGCGGCGCGCGGATCGATGGGCGCAGCCGGGGAGGCATCTCCCTCCGCGAGCGAAGTTAGAGGCTGAAGGACGGCGGCGGCGGCGGCGGCAGGTAAGCGTGGAGCCCGCGGCGCCCGCGGCCGGGCCGGACCCGGACCCGGACCCGGACCGGAACCAGGGCCCGGGCCCGGGGCGCGCGGACTCCGGCCACTCCGGGCGCCGCGAACAGCTCCGCACCTCGCGCCCCGCGCTCCCCCGCGCGCCCCGGGAGCCCCGGCCTCCGTGTGCCCGGCCCCGCGCCGCCTCCAGCGCAGCGGGCGAAGTTGGAGGAACTTGGAGCCGGCGGAGCGGGGGTCCGGGGGGCGGGGGTCTCCTGGCCGCCTGTGCGCCCTCGCGGATCTCACTACGCGCCCTCGCTGGGACCTGGCTCTGCCCTCAGCGCCCCCTCCACGGGCCTGCGCACCCCCGGAGCCCCAGAGCCGCGGCTCCCTGAGCCCCAGAGCCGCGGCCCGCCGAGGTCCCGGACCCGCCGCCGTGCGCATCACCTCCCCTGCCTGCCCGGCACCCCCTAACCTCCCTAACTCCCCCGGGCTGTGCGCCTCCTCTCCGGGCTCCGGGGACTGTCCAGCTACACAGGGGGCAGGGCGACCCCTGGCCTGGGATCGGGGCCTGGGCCCCACCCCTCCCTCCACCCTCTGACCCTTTGCCGGAGTCATTTCTGTGGGTGGGGGGGGGGCGGGGGGGGCGCTGAGCTGAGCTTTCTGGCCTCAGCCGGCCTCTAGAGACGGGTTCCTTCTACCTTCTCCTCCTTCTTCTTTTTTTAAAAAAATATATTTTATTGATTTTTCACAGAGAGGAAGGGAGAGAGTTAGAAATATCAATGAGAGAGACATCGATCAGCTGCCTCCTGCACGGCCCCCACTGGGGATGTGCCCACCACCCAGGTCCCTGCCCTTGACCAGAATCGAACCTGGGACCTCCCAGTCCGCAGGCCGACGCTCTATCCACTGAGCCAAACCGGTTTCGGCCCTTCTGCCTTCTACAAGCCGCAGGTCCCCTGCTTTCTGCTGGAGGTGGGGTGGGGGTGGGCTGCAGGGCTTCCCCTGGGACACAGACCCTCAGGCTCGTCTGGGGGAGGCATCCGCCTGTGACCTTGGGGGAGATCTCCTCTCCCAGCCTCAGTCTCCACTTCTGGGAAGTGGGGGGATGGACTGGGCTCTATGGAGGGAACTGCACAGAGCGAAGGCTTAGCACTGGCACTGCCCGAAGCGGGGTGCAGGTCTGCAGACCCTGGAGCTTCAGGGGGAAGCATTTCCCCTCCCTGCCCGGGGCTGACGGCTGCGCAGGGTCTCCATCCCCAGAGGCCCCCCTGGGTTCAGGAAGGTGCAGAGCTCGGGAGGAGAGAGGGCAGCCTCCCCACTCGCTCTCGGGGTCTCCCCTCTGCCAGGGGGTCTTGAAGCTACAGCCTGGCAGCCGGCCTCCTGGGCTCAGGGTCCCTGCAACTCTCTCCTTATACTTCTGTAATATCGGGGGGCAGACACACAGCCCCCCGTCCCAGGTTGGCGTCCCAGGTCACGGGAAGAGGAGACACACTCAGAGGTGGGTGGGGGAGGGTGGGCACCATCTCTCCGAGGCAGCGAGTGGGGCCGGGGCCGGGCTCCGTGGTCCTTGTTCTCGTCGGCGGGGGCTCGTGTGTTCACCTGGGACCTGCCGGTCTGTGCGGTTTGGGGAGACACAGTGGGCGGGCGGGCTGGGGCGGCAGCTGGACTCTGACTCAGAGCAGCCAGCGCTCCGGCACCTTGTCCAGGGCTGGGAGCCGGGGACGGCCGGGGAGGGCAGGTGGGGGCAGGGCCTGGCACGGGGAGAACAGCACCCCTCCCCTGCCCTGCAGGACCCCCGGGAAAACTCAGCAGTTTGTCTACGTGCCTTAGGCAGAGGATCCCTCCTCCTCCCCCCAAAGAAACTGGTGGCTGGGCCCCCGGAGAGCCTAGGCCACAGCTGGCACCCCCACCCTCCCTTAGACTCGTAGGGGGTCAGGCCTTTGGCCCCAGGGGTTCCTGTCAGGGTCACCGGCTCTGGAGAGGAAAGCCGGGGGCTGAATTCTGACCCTGACTCTGGCCTGTGGGTGGAACAGGATGTTGGCCTGGGTCCCACAGCCGAGCCCCCGCCCAAGCATGCACACACTCACACACTCACATGCACATACAAAGCACACACACTGCCGAAGCCGGTTTGGCTCAGTGGATGGAGCTTTGGCCTACGGAATGAAGGGTCCCGGGTTTGATTCCGGTCAGGGGTATGTGCCTTGGTTGCCGGGCACGTCCCCAGTGGGGGGCATGCAGGAGACGGCTGATCGATGTCTCTATCCCTCCTCTATGTTTCTAGCTCTCTATCCCTCTCCCTTCCTCTCTGTAAAACATCAATAAAATATATAAAAATTAAAAAAAAAAACCAAAGCACACACACTCACATGAACAGGCATGCAAACATTCACACACACAGAGCACACACAAGTGCACACACAGACACACAAACACACGCACATACATGCACTCGCACGAGCTCTAGGTTTCCGGGGATTTCTAAACACAGGAGACTGCCCCTCAGACCCTGGGTCAGACCCTGCAGCAGCAGAGGGCTCCCGGGGGCTCGGCCGCAGCGGGAGGAAGTGCGAGCAGGTGCGTGGACTGGGGTTCATCGGTCTTGGGGGGAGCAGGCGGGCAGCCGTGCTGCTGGCCGGGGAGTGGGCAGCGCCTGTGTGTGTGGTGGTGTGTTGGAGACTCAGGAGGAAAATCCGTGAGTGACGGACAGGCAGGGACAGGCAGGGGGCGGACTGCCAGCGCCGGTGCCGGGCCGTGCCTTTCCGGGCGTGAACCTGAGCAGTGAGGCCCCGAGCCAGCACGCTGGACACTTTAACCGCCCCCCTCACCCCGCCCCCAGCGCCCTTCTCCTCTCTGTTCCCCGGGTTCTGATTCCTCCCGCCGCTCAGGTGCCGCCGGCGTTGCTCTGCTGAGGATCCGCTGGTGGTGGCGCCCACGCCGGGGACAGGAGCCGTGATGTGTGTGTGGGGGCTTTGGTCTCACCCCTCCCGCACCCACTGCACAGATGGGGAGACTGAGGCCCCGGGCAGGGGCTTGTCTGAGGATGTGGGGTGGAAGGGGGCCCAGCGCTCCGGCTGTGGGTTCAGGGCTGGGAACCGGACCAGCACAGGCCTTGCCTGGCGGCTGCCCCCTGACCCCCGACCCCTGGGCACCCCTGCCAGAGGACGGCCCTGGAGGTGAGCATGTGGGGGGGGGCTGGGTGGCACTCCCTCCTCGCTGGGCTGTCCAGCTCCGGGCGGAGGAGAGAGGTGTGGAGAGGCCTCCCATGGGGAGCTTTGGCCATTCGAGCTGGAAGGGGCACCTGCCCGTTTAGGCAGCCAACACGTGAAGGCCTACTGGGCGCCCTGCCTGAACCTGAGGTCGAGGGCAGAGGTGGGAGACGGCGGGGCCCAGACAGAAGATGGGCCCTTGGTCCCCCCACAGCACCAGCTGGTCTCCCAGAGGACAGGGAGGCTGAGCCGGGGCTGGAGTGCCCCTGCAGGCTGGCCTCTGCTGGAGCCGGGCAGGGAGGAGGGGTGGGGAGTGGGGGAGGGGACAGTCCTGGAGCCCAGCCGCTCAGGCAGCTCCCCTCCCCTCAGTCTGACCCAGAGTGGCCCCTCCCCTCAGCCCCATAGCCAACATCCGTTCCTCAGGATTAAGGCCCACCTGGCCCGCAGGGTCCCCTCTCCAAGTAGCCCCAGTTCCTTCGGGGGCTCTGCCCAGAGGAGGGGTGCGCTGGCCCTCAAGAGGTGGCAGCTCTTAGGTGGTCTGGGAGGGAGACAGACACCACGCCCGGCCTCCCAGCACAGCACAGGCCTGGGTGCAGCGGTGGGGGGTCGGGGGCAGGGGGCAGCGGCCAGCAGAGGGTGCTGCCCCATCATCCCGGCTTCTCTCAGCTCCTCCCCAGCCCCAGGCTCGGCCCCGCCCCTGCCAAGCTCAGACCCCCACGCAAGGCTGGGCACAGGGAGAGAGGAGGCGGGTGTCCAGGGGAGGGGAGTGGGGACGGCCTCGGGGGACGGTCCAGCAGCCCTGGGGCAGGGAGCACCAGTCCGTTGTCTCGGAAAGGCCCCGAGTCCAGCCCTCCACCGAGCAGATGGGGAAGTGGGCCCAGGTTGAGAGGGGCAGCGGGCAGCGGCAGAGAGAGCAAGAGTGGTGGTGCCGACCCGAAGCCTGAGCGGCTAAGGGAGGGGGTGCCCAGCTCGGAGGTTCCCTGTGCTGTGGGAGGGGTGTGTGTGTTTAGGGGCACGAGTGGCAGCGGCCAGGGTCAGGGAGAGACGGGGAGCTGGAGCTCCGAGATGGAGAGGCAGAGGCCCTCGCCTCCATTGGGGTGTCGGGTAAAACGCCGGCTGCACTCGGACAGAAAGACCAGCCTGTGAGCAAACCGCGTGCCGTGGCTCCGTCACGGAGGAGCGAGCGTCCGGGAACAGCCGCGGGAAGGGAGCCTCGTGCTCCCTCTGACAGCCGCTGACGTTTCGAGGCATCTCCCTGGCGAAGGTGAACCCCTCAACGGTGGCTCGGGGTGGAGCACGGGGGACTGGGCACCAGGTCTGGGGGTGCAGCTGGGGCTACTCGGGGCCAGCAGGGATTTCTCTGGAGTGGCCCAGCTCAGGGCTTTGTTGGCATGTGAGTGTATGTAGACGCCTGCAGTACACGCCTGCATGTGTGTGCGTGCCCCACACCTGGGGGCACTGCTGTCTCCGAGCCGGCAGCAGCTAAGGCCCCGGGTCCCCCTTCCCATGCAGGGCGCGCTGCGGTCACAGGCTCCTCGTTCTGAGAAAGGGAATGTTTGCGGGCGTTGATTTTTGCAAACTCCATGGAGCCGCCCGGGGTTGCAGATGGGGGTGCGAGGAGAGCTCCCTCGGGCTGCTGGGACCCTGCTTGGGCTGCCGCCTGCGGGTCTGCCGGGGTGGAGTGGGGGATGGGGATGGGGGAGCGGATTAGGGGTGCAGAGACGCAGGCCTCCGGGACTCCGTGTCTGACAGGCGTCGGCTCACTCTGGCTCCGTGGAAGGCGGCCCCCACGGAGCAGGCACAGGCCACGGCCGCGGGGCAGACGGCTTTTTAGAAAAACAACTTCCCAGGAATCAGTGTCACCTCCCGCCCCACCACTCGAGGTGGCGCTGACATGTGAGGGCAAGCGGCTGCCACAACCACACCTGCAGGCGCGCACATGCACACACACACACACACACACACATACCTCCAGGCACACACATGCACACATGCACACATACATACCGGCAGGCATGCACATGCACACACACAACTAACAGGCACGCACACACACACACACACACACACACACCTGCAGGCATGCGCACACACGTACACACATACCTCCAGGCACACACATGCACACACACATACCTGCAGGCACGCACATGCACACACACAACTAAAAGGCACATGCACACACACACACAACTGACAGACACACACATATACCTGCAGGCACACACACGCACACAACTGACAGACACACACACACACATAAACCTCCAGGCACACACACATGCACACACAACTGACAGACACACACACATGCACACACCTGCAGGCACGCACAGCACACCTGAAGGCACACACATGCACTCACACCTGCAGGCATGTATATGCACACACACACCCGCAGGCACACACACACACTCTCAGGCACAGTGTGGCCTCGGAGGCACAGCACTCAGCACGAGTCCACGCTCTCACCTCTCAGGCACACCTACAAGCACCGAGTTCATGGGGGCACGCCTGTGCCCAGCCCCTTTAAGGTGCACGCACCCCTCACGCTGCCCCGGGTGCGTCTCCACCCCCGGGCACAGGCCCGCACATATCCGGTGTGTCCCCAGCGCACGGACCGGCACTGGCACGGTTTCCTGCTTCCTGAGGCAGCGTGTGCCGGTGGGACAAGCTCCCGCGAGCTCCAGCCCAACGTCCCTCTTGCCCACGCCTCACACAGCCCAGGGCCCCGCTGTGGCCGGGGGCGGGGGGGGGGTGTCTCGGGGGAGGCGGAGGGGTCATACTGCAGGTCAGGGAGGCAGGGACCTGTTTCCCATCTGGGCCGTGCCTGCCGCAGTCTGTCCGCTGAGGACCCGAGAGCCCCAGAACCCCAGCGCGGGCGTGTCCAGCGGCAAAAGCAGGTGGGGACCTGGGGCCCATGTCCCAGACCAGGAAACTGCGGGTCCTGGACGCTGGGTGGCTGGCAGGTTTGGCAGGAACCACTCCAGGTGGTTTGACTTAAAAAAATTTTTATTTATTTATTTTTTCACAGAGAGGAAGGGAGAGGGATAGAGAGTCAGAAACATGGATGAGAGAGAGACATCGTTCAGCCGCCTCCTGCACGCCCCCCCACTGGGGATGTGCCCGCCACCAAGGTACATGCCCTGAATCGAACCTGGGACCTTTCAGTCCACAGGCTGACGCTCTATCCACTGAGCCACACCGGCTTCAGCTGGTTTGATTTTTTTTTTAAATATATTTTATTGATTTTTCACAGAGAGGGAGAGGGATCGAGAGTTAGAAACATGGATGAGAAACATCGATCAGCCGCCTCCTGCACGCTCCTCATTGGGGATGTGCCCGCCACCAAGGTACATGCCCTGGACCGGAATTGAACCTGGGACCTTTCAGTCCGCAGGCCGCCGCTCTATCCACTGAGCCACACCGGCTTCGGCTGGTTTGATATTTTTTAACCAATGGCCACGCAGGGCTCCGGGGAGGCGGCCTGGGCTCCCATGCCCTCGCTGTGCGGGGTCTGGGGGACACGCCTGCGGGGCCCAGGTCTGCAGGTGGGTGGGCCGTGGGACTCACCGGGTCCAATGTGCCTTTCCTGCTGACCCGTGGGGCTGGGCCCTGAGTCCTGGGCTCATTAGACGCTGGCTTCCTTGTTTGCCGGAACGTCCATGCCACTCCTCTGCTCGTTTCGGTGGTTGAGGGAAATCTCATTATTATTGGGTTTTAATAGCGTTCGGAGTCATTGTGAGAGCGCTTTGCACATTCTGGATACAAATCTCTTATCAGAAATGTGATTTGCAAGTAGCTTATTCCCTTCGGGAGCATGCCGTTCATTTTATTTTTTTATTTTAATTAAAAAAAAAAGGTGTCTGACGGAACACAAAAGTTTTGTTTATGATAAAACCCCATCTCCATTGTTTCTCTTGCGGCTCGCGTTGTGGGTGCAAGGCATTGTGGGTGCGCGGCATTGTGGGTGCCCGACGATGCCTCCCCGGACCACGAGGACACCGCGTTCCGCCGTGGGCTCTGTGAGGGTTCTCACCGCTTCGGTTCTGGGGCATTTTCAATGTCCGTGGACGACGGTGGTTGAGGGTCCGAGACCGTGTGCGTATCTAGCTGTTCTCGTGCCGTGTTAGAACTGTGTGTGTATGTCGGTTTCAGAGAGAGGAGTGGGGAAAGGGAAACATCAATGAGGAGAGGGAATCATTGATCGGCTGCCTCCTGCACACCCCTTTCTGGGGAATGGAGCCTGCAACCCGGGCAGGTGCCCTTGCCCGGAACCAAACCCCGAGGCCTTTCAGTCCGCAGGCCGGTGCTCTATCCACTGAGCCACACCAGCCAGGGCCCAGCAC
>PVJN01046729.1:0-16313 GCA_004026805.1 Lasiurus borealis
AGACACTGGGGGGGTTGGGGTATGCCTGGGAGGGAGGGGGGGCATGGGGAAACATGTATAAAAAATTAATAAAAAATAAATAAATAAATAAATAAAATGAGATCAGGTCTGGAAAAAAAAAAAAAGAGCAAATGGAATAAGCTAATAGCCAAGCTATTACTATTATGTTTAGAGTTTTTAAGTAAAGGTATTTACTAGTAGGTAAATAAGAATGCTTTGTTTTATTTTTAGCAGTTCCCAAATTAAATATTAGATTGCTTATGTAGACCCAAGAAAACTTGAATGACAAGGTCAGGTTTCCTAAAGGAGGATTTGCATCAAGTTACCTGGTGTCTTTTAAACACATCTGCTTGTGTCTCATCCTGAATCTGCTGAATCAAGTCTTGGAATGGGAGGGAATATGTTAGAAAGTTCCCCGGAGAGGTCTTGATTCTCACCTTTGGTTGAGAACCATTAGACATACAGTACTTTTAGATAATAGACCAAAAGGTAGCCTTGCAAACATGTCATGAAATTCGTTAATAAGGTATTTAGGGCAGTGATAGTTGCCAACCGATGGTTCATGAGGTCCGAAAGGCTGGTGACCGCTGGTTTAGGGTACTACCATTTTTGTATGAAACCTCAGATAAGAAGTAAGAATTTTCTCACTAATTTTATGAAGTTATCTACGGTTGAGAAAAACAATATACCTATTTCTTCCTCTACCTCTCATTTAGCCATCAGGATTCTCTGGGACAAAAGTATAGTTTAGTTTTAAGGCTCTCATGGCCTCGATGCCAGTATTCCAGTTTTTTCTAATTAAAGAAGAATTTATAGAGCCCCTTCTATTTACCATATTCATTATAGGCACTGAGAATGCTAGTATTGAGCAAAAAAGTCCGGAGCTTATATTCTACTGGATGAGACATTAAGCAAATATTTCAGCAAGTGCTTAATGGTCTAGGATTCAAACTTGTTTTGAGTATTAACTTACATATTTTTCTTGTGTATTAATCAGAGATGAGCCATGGTATCTCTTTAGGTATGGTTTATATTCAAACACACACAGTATATAAATTCATGGGTATATATATGCATATGTGATATATTTTATATAAGTAGCATATATAGTATATATTGCATATTTATACACAAATAGTGTGTGTGCATGTATATACATGTATATGCTGATATATATATATATGCACATATATATATACACATATACACACACATATATACATATATATATATATATATATATATATATATATATATATTCCCTTTGTTGTATTTATATAACTGCATTGTTTAATTTATTTTAATCAGTGCCACATCCTTGTGGGGTGAGGTATAAATACCTGTGCACCTATATGTGTGTAAACATGAATTCTCAGAGACATACTGAACTAGTATTACATCTCAACATTACATTTTAGTCCATTTTTTTTAGTTTTTGTTTTTTGTTGTTATTAAACACTGACAAGTAAACTATGCTTATATTTGATAGTATTTCTTTCCATTTCTTTACTCTTTGAAATTTTTGTTTTACATTATTAAATGTAAATAATATTTTGGGACAGTTTTCAGTGCTGAAATTGAGATTAAAAATCATGAGAAACCATGAGCCTCTATATCCCTTGAAGAAAGAGTGGCCTGTCATTATAAAAATGTCACCATATTGCAAATAGAATCCTGTTTTCTTTGTACCTGGTGCCTCACTAATACATTTAATTCCCCTTACACGTTTTTTAGCTACCATCTAGTTTGACTAGGGTCACTATTCTTTGAGGATTATATTGGCATGGTAATCCTCTTGAAAAGTTCCAAAATAGAGATCCTGGAATAAATTGATAGCCATCTAATATAAAGAGAGAATGTGTGTAGCGGATGGAAAATGGTGGAGGGGGACTCTGGGTGCTTCTTTGAGAAGAATCCCTGTGTTGTCCGGCTGGGCATCACCTGCCCCTTCTACTGCTCTCTTACTTGGAGCACCTGAACCGTTAAAATTATAATAAAGCCCGTGAAATCAATGAAAACGTCCTTTTCAATGAGAAATTCAGTTGAAAGTTACATTTCTCTTTTCCTTTCAATGTGCCCTTCCTCACCCCCCAGGATACTGCAGTTAAATGACATGGTTGAAAAATGTTACATTGATGTCCCTATTGGAAACGATCTTAAAATCTTATCTGTTGTCTTTCAAATAACACTCTAAAGTCTGTGTTTTTCCAGTGTTTGGCAGCAGAATGGATAGAAGCCCTTACAGTTGTCTGTGAGCCAGGACAGCAGTAAGGATTCTGATTGGCATTATTATCTATTACTTTTGAATGCTGATGGTGCATTTTGTGGCTGAGTCCTTCCCATGCTTATTGACATTCATAAATGAAAATGCTCTGCTTTACTGACTACTTAATTGGCAATTTAATTTTCCTAATAACTTTCTTGCAGGACCTAGATTTTGAAGCCAAAACAAGTTACACACTACGGATAGAAGCTGCTAACAAAGATGCCGACCCTCGCTTTCTGAGCTTGGGGCCGTTCAGTGATACGACGACTGTGAAGATAATTGTGGAAGATGTGGACGAGCCCCCCGTGTTTTCCTCCCTCTTGTACCCCATGGAAGTATCAGAAGCTACCCAAGTTGGGAATATCATTGGCACCGTCGCAGCTCATGACCCAGATTCATCTAACAGCCCCGTGAGGTAGTAGCTCCTTGCTGTCTGTTTCTACAATTTCACAACAATGCGCTTTATTCACAGTTCACATGTCTACAGTATGCTTTTCGTTCAGAGCAAATAAAAACCAATTTTGTCTATGTATTGAGCCATAACAGCAGACGTGAAACAGAATCGGAACAACTCAACATTTTGCTAATTCAAAATGTGCCACCTGATCTTCCAAAGCAATTATCACGTAACAGTATTGTGAGGCATCCGTTATTTTCCACAAGCCATAGCTGATGAGCCCCTACATCCAATTATCCTCAGCTCTTTCAAAGCAACGTGTATTCAAAGGTGAAGTGATGCATGTCCCAGTTATAGGATACATGCATATATTAGAATACTAATTTTATAGATAATTGAAACTAGGGATGACTTTTTTACATTTTTTTTCATATTGGTCTATTTGGATGGTATATAGTCATTTATATCATTATTTTAACTTGTAAACAATAATTTAATACCGAATATGTGTATAAGGACTACTTTTAAATGTCCTTTCAGTCATCCTGTACAGAGACGAGAAACATTATTGTAACCAACTAACCTCTTTGGACTAACAGAATTTATTCTTAAAGCATTTCAAAATGTCACAGTATTCTATTTCCTACTTTTTGCCTATAATTTATAATCTGAAGTCTACATGTATGTGTTTGTGTGTGTGTGTTTGTGTGTGTGCACATATGATAAGTGATGTCTTTTATATTATACACCTTAACTTGGGATCATAAGAGTTTTCAGTGTGACAGTTTGGATTTGATTATACAGTCTGGAAAGTATAAAGATCAATTAATATATTATATTCAGATACTAGGGTCCCCATGCATGAATTCTTGCATCTTGAACTGTGGGCCACGAGGCTGTGGTAGGCACAGGGGCAGATTTTGGCCCATCCTCTGCGCCCCTTTCCGGCCCCTCCTGCTGTGGCCCCCATGGTCCGCTGTCTGCCTGCAGCTGTCTGCCGGCAGCCCCGCTCCCACCACCACTGTTCCCATGTGCTGATAGTGCCAGCTCTGCTCACACCTGCTGATAGCACGGAGTGACTGGGGCCAGCACCATCAGCAGGTGTGAGTGGCGGCTGCCTTCCTGATTACCCGTTAGGAGTAGGGGGAGGTGGGGAAGCCCTCAGGAGCGGTCAGTGCCAGCAGCTGCTGCTTGCACCTGCTAATGGTGCTGAGTGATCGGAGCCGGCGCTAGGCACCAGCAGTGGGTGGGGTGAGAGTGGAACTGCGTTGTCAGTGGGTGTGAGCAGGGCTGGCACTGGCAACAGGTACGAGTGCTGGGCAGGATTGAGGCATGCAGGAGCAAAGGATTTTCAGTAACCACCAGAGGCTCTCCCCAAAGACACTGCCTTACTCTGGTGCCCCTGCTCACCTGCCCCACCATCCCACCACAGGCAATGCCTGCCATGTTCCACACAACCCCGTGGTGGTAAGCGCATGTCATAGTGGCTGGTTGGTTGGTTGGTTGGTTGGTGGTTCCAGTTGTTCCGCCGTTCAGTCTATTTGCATATTAGCCTTTTATTATATAGGATGTTCAGCTTATGACCACAAGCTTTTAGATTTAACCCATATGTGAGAATTCTAAGTGCTTTTGAGTTAAATTCTGAGCTAAGCCTGGACATTGACTACAAAGTGTGATGAAAAATATCTGTAATTTCAGCACTGATTCTTAAGAAAAGCTCATAATTTCTATTTCCCTTATAAGCATATATATGTATACATATGTGCTCTTCTTCCTTCTCTTTTTGTCAGATATTTTAATTTTTAGCCTAGTTAAGAATTGGTATAAAATAATTTTTATTCCAAAACTGAATGCATAGTCATTGTTTTCCTGTCTCTATAAGAAATTCAAACCATTCAGATGGCTATATTATCTTAAATGCAGTGCTCACAAACCATTTTAAGAATATAATTTATTCATTAGGATATTTGTGAATCACAAATATACCAGATAATATAAGCCTCCCCCGCTTCCCTATTAGAGACCAGCCTTCTTTGTCAGAGCAGCTCCCTGGCTCAGCTACATCCGCCTAGTCTTCTTACCTTGCAAAGGCTTGAATTTGGGTTTTGTTATATCACCACATCTCTTAGCGACACGCTTTCCTTCCCGAACAGCAACCACAGCACAACCGTAGGCATAGATGAGCTACTCGGGATAGTTTGACTTCTGCTTCAATGATTTCATTTCATGGGGAGAAATACTTAATACTTGCATGAAGTTGAGGATGTGGAAAAAGAAAGACATACTAATAAGTATTATAATGCAATATTTGAATGAGAAGGTTTAAGGAAATTTTGATTTATTGCATTGGTATTTTAATCTTGTTTGTTTTGTCTTTATGTGTCATCCTGCTAAAGCTTTTCAGAGTAAACAATACACCATGTATAATATTTTACTTATAAAAATATAGTGTTATATAATAATTTGAGGATGAAGAGGAAGAGGAGGCTCAAGTGGCTGGCAACTTGAGTTAGAGATGAAGTGAGTCTGGAAGCAGAGAGAGATATAAGGGACAAGGCCTGAATTCTGATGATTTGGGACATAAAAATCTCGGGCTTAATTAATGAAAGAGAATTGTATTTCTATGTCATACTAATTTTCTTGAATCTAGTGAAGGTGACCTAAAAGTTTAAGTTAGTACTCTCTACTTAGGATTTTCTATCCCTGAGTCTCACAAATCGGGAAATACAGACTTTGTTCAGAGTGAACTTAAATGTGATTTTTCATGTGATTACTTATTTTGCATTTGTAAAATTGATTTATTGGCTTACATTTAACAATTGAATTATTGAGACATTTATTTGTATAAACTCAGCAAAGTTATTGGTAGCTGACATTTTTCTGGACTTGTCTCTTCTGGATTTGTCCTTCCCTGTCTATTTATGACATCCTTTAAGCTGGTCTCATTTTGTAGTTTGGCGAGTAATGTGTATCCCCAGGCATCCTCTAAAAGACTGGTCTTCTTCCCAGCACTGCTATTTGCAGAGTGACCGAGGAAATGCCACTCAACCTGCTGTTTCCATATAACCTAGTAGGAAGGAAAAGCAATCTTTCTCCCCATTTTATCCCAGGCTATTTTTGGGATTAGGTAATTAATGATTTTATTTATTTTCGTTTATTTTTATATTCTTTTTTAAAATATTTTTTGTTGATTTCAGAGAAGAAAAGAGAAGGTGAGACAGAAACATCAATGAGGAGAATCACTGATTGGCTGCCTTCTACATACCCCAACTGGGGATCGAGCAAGCCCACAATCTGGGGACGTGCCCTGATTGGGTATCAAACTGTGACCTCTTGGTTCAAAGGTCAATGCTCAACTACTCAGCTATGCAGGCTGGGCAGTTACTGATGCTTTTAAATGGTGAATCATGACTTATAAGAAACTATATTGGCAGTCTATATTGAAGATTATTTTGTATGCACATAGATATACATAGAAAGGATTAGGTAGTTGATTACTGGGCATAAGCATGTAGTTGCACCCTGAAGTAACTAGCAAAATGTAAGTAACCATTTCAGCAAATGCCAATGCCTGAGTAGGTAGCAAAGTCTTCTGATGTCCTAGGGAAAATATTCTCAGGTTGAGATGGAACCAACCATAAGAGCCTTAACAGTTGTGAGCTTTGGGCTTTGATTCCCCCAGAAATACTGAAGTTTTTAGAGAAATTGAGAAGCAGTATTTGTTCCATTGTAATTATTTAAAATTAGACCAATAGTGTTTGAATTATAAAGCAGAATGGGAAGTTGGATAATTAGTGTTTGGATTTATTCAAATTCTTTGTAGTAGAATACTGAAATCTAGCATTTTTTATTTATATTGGGAATATTTTCTGATTGGTGGAGCAAGCGATTGGAATTCTAGAAAGAAATGCATTGACTTGCCTCCAGCAAGGTAAAATTGAGATTCCTTTTCCCACATGATTCCTGCCTTGCCCAGGATTTTTAAAAACTTACCTACATTTGGCAACAGTCAAAAACTACTCAAGTTTTCTCTGTGCATCTGCCTTTTCCTGATAAAAATACTGGGGCCCATATGGCACTGAAGGATGTTTGGGTGGTTAGAAGTATAATAACAATTAGGTGGGAAGATTAAACAAACCCAGGGCCCAGTGATTGGCCAGAATAGACAATACTGTGAAATGCATGTGCTTGTTATCACTTGCTAACAGTAAGCTGGGTACCTAGCCCAGCAAGTCATGTAACTTTGGTTTCCTCTTTTTCCACATGGAAACTAGAAGCCAAAGCTGAAAATTATGTGAAACCTGAAGTTACTTACTCTACCCCCCTCCCCCTCCCCAAAAAAAAGGTGTTCTGAAAGCAAAGTGGGTAATTGGATAACTGGTAGCCAGAAGTTTCCTGGCTTCTCTCCCCTTCTTCCCCTTTTAAAGTACTAGTTACCATTTCCTATAAATTTTGGCCTTGAATACCAAAGATGTATCAGGATTTTCTGTTGAACTTGTGTTCTGCTGATTCTGATCATCTTTCTCAATGGCAGAAATGTCCCTTCTATGTTTGTCATCCATAAAGATGTACTAGCATCCGAGAGTCTAGAGGACGATTCGATTCTCAGGTCAGCATTGGTAGCTGATGTGCAGGTGAGTGGCGAGGTGAACACAAATGTGGCCCTGCTACACTCAGAATGACAAAAATCAGTGTGAATCTGAACAATAGATACAATGCAACAAGAATACATGGATCAATGAATCCACATACGTGTGTTAAAGACCTGCTTTGGCATGACACTGGGGAAAAAAAAAACTGGCAGGGAAAACAAAGATGAATAAAACATTTCCTCTGACCTCAAGAAACTTATAGTCTGGAGGGAAAAAAAGAATTGATTTCGTAGAAGTTAAAAAAATGTGAGGTGGAAAATGTCAGATCTGTAACATTGTGAGATAAAAATTCACCACTCTGGACTTGAGACTTCATTTGAAGGAATGATGGTATAAACAGGAGTGAGGGATAGCAGGATTTGGAGCAGCCAAGAAAACATTATGCAAAGTCTGTTTATGTTTTATTTAGTTATATCTTCCGCATCTAGTGCTATTCTGTGAAGTCAAAGGATTTTTTTCTCTGAGCAGCACAACAAGCCCAAAGTCCCTATGCCCAAAATAGCCAATGCATTCCTGCATAATATTATTAGAAGGTAGGTCAGGTAGATGTGAAGGGGAATGATGAAATTAATGAGGTTAATTCGTAGCATTTTTAACAATTTAAATCCCGAAGTATATTTGTATTTATCTTTAAGGATACCAGAAAAATAATATTTACCTATAGGCTTTTTTTGCTAGTATGTTCTCAGATAAAGGTGATAAAATAGTATTAGATGTTAACATTATGTAATGTGACTTGTAACACATTTGGGGGTTTTGAATAATTCATTATGTATTTTTAAGTAGCTTGTACACATGCATATATTTGTACATATTGTTTTGATCTAAATTATTTGTGAATATCTGATTATTCTAAGAAACTTAGTGATCCAGGAAAATACAAAAAAAAAATAGTAGTTCATTTCAAAAGGAAAATATGAACTGTAATGTATTTCAAAATGCTGTTGAACTTAATATAATTATCACTAACAAATGAGAAGGGCGAGTATATGTTCAAATATGGTGAAAGTAAAAGAGGAAAATTTTTGTTAAAATAGTGTAGTGAACATCGGGAGATAGTTTTCAAAACTGGTTAAGTAGGAAATTCCCAACTTGTATGAGAAATTATTTCATCCTTTATTGGATTGCTGTAGAATTAGAATTCCACTGAGCAAACATCTTCTGAATTAGCTTTAAGGAAGACTCCAGGTGAAATGAGTTTATTGAAGGTTACATTTCTCTTGATTTGTCCTCTGCAGTATTTTCCACATTTAAAATGCTTATTGAACAGTCTTATTAATAGAAGAATATAAAAATTTATACTCTTTTTGGTGTGAGACTTTGGGAGCTATACATAAGGTTGAAAGATTAGGGAGCTAATGTTTGTTTATGTTGTACTCAACTGTAAGCGTTCTTTAATTGCAGTCAACAGAAAGTAGCCCTAGGTAAATGGAGAAAAATAAGTTCATTGACATAATTGGAGATAACTCACAGAATGAAAAGAAAAGTTGAGTAGCTAGTTTTCAGATATGAGGAAGGAAAGGTTTGTCTATAATTATGAACAGTAAGAATGAGCATTCAGTTTTTGTGGATGTGGCCATGAGATGGACTGGTGCCACCTTTTTTCTTATTCAGTGGCCTTTTATTTAAGGCTCACATATCTTGCAAAGGTTCTTGGCCTCTCCTAGGGTAAGTGTCCATCTCTTATTCAGGAAGTTTGGACATCTTGGTTTTGAGTACCATCAAGGTTGCATGACATTGAGAAAGTTTCAGTCCCCAAAGGAAAACTGAGTTGCCATTAATCAGAAGAGGCAGCTGACAATGTGAACAGAGATGTCGCTAAGAATTGAACTCAATAGTTTATGTTGAAGGAATTTATTTCTCATTAAATTCCTTATAAGGGAAGGATTTCCAGTCCTTTGTTATAAACATGTACCTTTACACACAGTTAGAAAATGTGGTTCCAGGATTTTATCACGTACTGTATCAAAACTTGAGCACTCCTTTTAGCAACAACAGGCACACTTGCACGCAATTTTTTTAAAGATGTTAAGGATTCAACTCAAATGATTGAGCTATATCTGTTGTTCAGCTTTGTCCATGTTTATTCCATGGCTTTTGTCATTCATTATAAGGACAGATTTGTGTTCACCTCTCACACTCCCCTGAACATTGAACTGGAGAACCTTGACATGAATATCAACAGCCTGGCAGGCGATAAGAATGCTTATTGGGAATATGAATAAAGAGCATTTTAATTGATCTCCATAGTTGGTCTAAAAGCAGCAATGAAAATAACAGGCATTTGTTAGGGAATTTGTTTTGTGGCAGATGTGCAAAACCCTGAGGCTATACAGATGTGTAAATTGTGGTCCCAACCCTCTTGTTATCTAGATGTTCAAGAGATCTTACACAAAAACTTATTTAAAACCCAGTATTAAATCTGGAAATGAGAAATTATCTTGCAAAACGTTCTCATTTTGCAAATAAGGAAACCGAAAAAACAAATGGTGACTGGAGAGCCCAGGTTAGTACTGGAGGTCAGTGGGCATGGTCCTGCTTATTGAATTTCTAGTGTCCAGTTCATGGTGGTTTAGCAAGGATCACATAGAGGTACCCACAGATTATACATACTGATCTTACCCATGATTTGTAAATTGTTTTTGGTTTCATTATTTTATTTTAAATAATTTATTTGAAAAATGAAAATAGCAGGATCTAAGGAACAGGGATATCTAACTATGATCTCCCTATTGTTTAGTACCTTAAGCATTGAAGAATTTTAGCAACAGTTTGCATTCTTTATTACTAACCAGTGAGGGGCAGTTTTGAATTATATTTATTTGTTGTGTTTTTGAAAGGGAATGGCTCACTGAAAACTTTAGAGATTTTGATACGATTAAAAATTGTTCTATTTTTTTCTTACCAATTTGTTATAGGTATGTCCTTGATTTCCCTTTACAAAGTGCTCTAATTTTTGGTTTGATCCTGGGAAATTACAGTTACAAAAATATGCAGTGACTATATGGCAATATAGGACAATTTTGAAGGTCAGATACTTACTAAGATTTTGGAGATCTCTATTTTAGCTACCTTACTTTACCGATTAATGAATTTGAGCCAGTAGTTAGTGACTGGTAGTTCCCACAGGGAGTCAGATCACCCTGACACCAAATCCTGGGGT
This sequence comes from Lasiurus borealis, assembly GCA_004026805.1. Lineage (NCBI taxonomy): Eukaryota > Metazoa > Chordata > Mammalia > Chiroptera > Vespertilionidae > Lasiurus > Lasiurus borealis. Next base: position 10,479 of record PVJN01046729.1, read on the forward strand.
CTTTTGACTTCTAATCATGTGTTTTTTTATTCATATCACATCACACTGCATTATTTTTATGAATATTTTTCAAAATTAACAATGGTGTGATTTAATAGCAAAGTGATAGTTTGGGAAGGGGGATGAGTTGGGGATAAATAAATCTCTGGACAGTAAGCCATACTACTGGGTTAGCAAAAATTAAAAGTTGTTAGCTTTTAGGATTGAATCTTTCTGGTCCATTTTCAACAAATGATGTATGGCAGCCTTCGTTTTCATCACAACTTAATCAGCCACAATCTGCACCACTTGTTCATCTCCATGGGCAGAGCTCCAAAACCTTGTGGACTGAAGATCTCTGACTTGAGGCAGGAGTGCAGTCTTCTGAGATGGCACTTAAGTCTCAGATGCATTAGACTCCAAGGGCTCTGGAAGCTGGGTGTTGAGTGGGAGGAGAGGCTAGGACAACCCCTCACAGCCCACCACACTTGTGGGATCTCGGAGAGGCCCCAAGTACAAGAAGAGGCATGATTTGTGACGTGCTTGGGAGGGCTTGCTGCTTTAACACTGGGTGATTGTCCTCAAGGATATGTGGGACTAAAATAATTGCCAGGAGTAGCTGTGCGAGAAAAGGCACAAAAATGGAGATACATAGGATGTTTTTATTCATCAAGTAATACATCAGTTTGACTGGCCTAGGATTTTAGATAGCAGAGCAGTGGGAAAAACACAAAGAATGCAGATCCTACAGTTGTAGGTGGCAGGGACTACAAGCTCATTCTTAGGTATTGAGGTGTGTACTGGAAAGATGGCTCCGACAGACATGCTTCTGAATCTTGGCTCCTTCAGCCACCAACTGTGAGACTGTGGAGTCCAGGACTGAAATACAGCAATAATGATGCCTGCTTGCCTTAGTTAGAAATTGTGCTTGGCTAGTAGCAACAGAGCTTAACACTAATGACTTACTAATGAGATGTCTGGAGCTCTGCACTCAAGGACTGATAATTTGGCAGTACAGTGTCATCAAGGGCCTTGGCTTCTTACACCAGGCACTCATCACCTCATATTTACCAGATGGCTTTTGAACATGTTCCCTTTGTGTTCATGTCCCAGGTGAGATAGAGGAGAAGGGGCAGAAATCACGTGCCAGCTGAATTAGCAACTCGCTCCTGTCTTTTAAGGAGGTATTCCATGATGCTCAATGCAACAACTTTCTTTTGTGTCTTATTTCCTAACAGTTAGATAGAAGGACACCAGATCTACAAGGGAGACTAGCCAATGTTGATTTTCAGGCAGGCACATGGCTGCCTCCAACAAAAGCAGGGTTCTGTTAATAAGAGTGAAGGGCAAATGGATGACACGTCTGTCACACATGACCTTGCATAGTTGTTTGAGGATTAGGAACCAAAAGTAAACTGTGTTCCAAATATTTGGCACTTTCTGAAGATGAGAAAGTTTAGAAGGAGGGACGGTTTCAAGGAAAGGTTGATAAACCTGCTTTTAGATATTTAGCTTGAGTTGAAGATGGTGAAGGTGAGATGTTTATAGAATCTCGGGAAAAGGACTGAGGCTGGATACCAAGGTTTCGATCTGGCTGCGCAGTAAACAGATGGGCCAATGCTCTAAGTGCTGTTGCTGGGGGGAAAAAAAATAGAAGCAACCTCTTAAATTGGTCACTGTAACATAGGATGAAGCAGGCTAAGTGTTTGAGGCTGTGATTTTCAGAAACTACTGAGTTTGGTTCATGATTAGAGAAACTCCATTCCCTCTCCTGTTAAGCCTCTCATTGACTCAGGCAACTGCATTTATCTGTTCCTAGGCCAGTGGGCCAAGAACTGCAGAGGGTGCTCCCCCAAATTTCTTCAGGGCCTGTCTTCTCTTTGGCTCAGTTTCTCCCTCCCTCTTTCTAATTCAGGGAAATTTCTCACCTATGTAAAAGGTGTTCTTATTTCTTTTGGTTAAGAAATGTTCTTTCTCAGATTAACTTTATACATTAGCTAGTGTCTCATACATAAACACTAACCTTTTGCATGTGCAGAGGGGTTGGTAGGAAATGGGAGCCCCTGTAATACCTGGTGATCCCAAGTTGTGATGAAGACACAATCACCACCACAACTGTTCTGGGCAGTTTGTGCTCCTTATTCTTGCTGAGGTCTCCCCTCTCTTCTCAAGCCAGTACCTCATTCTCTTCTTATATCTTCCCCAACTTCCTTCATCAGACTCCACGATATCAATGGGATGGCTTCCTCCTAAATAGTTATTGTAGTTTTTCTATATTTAGAAATATTTATAAACTTTATTTCCTGAGATAGAGGGTCACTTGCAGGTGCCTACGAATAATTGCTGATTGCATGGATAATGAAAGGGAATGAGATAAGAATGTCAGCATAATCCAAAGTTGCCACATATGTATATATGAGGCTGTGCTATTTAGGGAGGCATATGTAAGAATTATAACTATTCAAGGACACACAGCTCCACAGTTTATGATATAGAAATGATTACTATTAGGATGATAGAGACTTTGGTGTCCATTCTTCTTCAAAATATAGAGAGGGGTGGGTGATAACTGGTTCTCCAAAAGATTAGGAAGTTTTCTATGAGGTGAAGAGAAGTTGAAGACACTTAGCATATTAAATGAATTCTCAAATGTTTTTTATTCTAATCCTGAAAAATTTGAGGCAGTCCACAATAGAGGCAAATGATTTGGTCATTGACTTTAGCTCTGCGGGAAATTAAACAAATAAACATCTCCCTCTCTGCCCAACACCTTCCTCCACAGCAATTTTACATTCTGATAAAGACCTATAAGCTTGTGATGCTACTAACATCTCCTCAGTATCTGCCTGTTATTCAGTTCTCTCTCTTTGTCTCTCTGTCTCTCTCTTTTTATGGGTTAGGCTGATTTTTTTTTATTGTTACATGTATACATATCCCCCCTGCCCCCCCCTCCCAGGCATACCCCAACCTCCCAGTGTCTATGTTCATTGGTTATGCTTATGTGCATAGATATAAGTCCTTTGATTGATCTCTTATCTACCCCACCTCTCCTTAATCTTTCTGCTAAAATTTGAGTCTCTTTGATGCTTTACTGCCTCTGTGTCTATCCTTTTGTTCATCAGTTTACAATGTTCTTTATTATCCACAAATGAGTGAGATCATGTAGTGCTTCTCCTTCATTGACTGGCTTATTTCACTAAGCATAAGGATCTCCAGTTCCATCCAGGTTGCTGCAAATGGTAAGAGTTCCTTCTTTTTAATGGCAGCATAGAATCCCATTGTATAGATGTACCACAGTTTTCTGATCCACTCATCTGCTGACGGGCACCTAGGCTGTTTCCAATTTGAAGCTATTGTAAATTGTGCTGCTATGAGCATAGGGGTTCATAACTCCTTTCTGATTGGTGTTTGTAATTTCTTAGGATAAATTCCTAAGAGTGGGATTGCTGGGTCAAATGGGAGATCCATTTTTAGTTTTTTGAGGAAACTGATTACTGTTCTTCACAGTGGCTGCACCAGTCTGCATTCCCACCAACAGTGCACAAGGGTTCCTTTTTCTCCGCATCCTCGCCAACACTTGTTGTTTATTGATCAGTTCTCTCTTACTAATTTATCTAGCATGGACTTTCATTATTGTCACTCTGGTGCATATGCCCATTTTTTTCTGACCCCTCTATCCCTCCATTGTCCACAACTGGTTAATTCAATCCTTTGCTTTTATACACCTTTGAATACATGAATGAGAACCAATATACTTCTGTGTGTGTGTGTGTGTGTGTGTGTGTGTGTGTGTGTGTGTGTGTCCATTCTAAAAAATCACCTTTTCTCCTCAAACCACCTTCTTCTCTGGTCTCACATGCCATTGAGAATATAGAAGCCCTGAAAAATAACTTCCTCTGATTATCAAGACCAAAATATCCATTCTAACACAAGGACAAAATATTTGTTGTTTAATGGTTAATTTTATTTTCTAATATTCTCTGTTGCCTCCTCTGTTCTTTTTATGTGTCTTGCACTTTGTAATACAGTAGACTTGAAGTAGTTGGTACTATTTAATAATAGTTGAGAAGTACTATGTAAATGTAAAATATTGACTTAGTCTAAGTTAGGTGTGCATTTGTTTACTTTTTATTTAACTAATTTTTAAATGAGAGCTCTTAATTCACCCAATTAGAAAGAATATGAGTAGAATCCAGTCATTCATGTGCACAGAGTGAATTTTATGTATGAAACAAAAACTTTAGATCCAATAAGAATGTTTTTCCAATAATGTTTGGGTAGTATATTTTGTGAAAAGTCTCTATATACCAAAATATTCATGCAGTTTGATGGGGTCTCTTTTGAAATATATCTGTGGCGCCCTGAATGAGATACACATACTATAAAAAGGTTAAGATCAGGCTGCTGTTATAGATATAAGATATGTTACTAAGTACTATATATGAGTGAGCAAGGTATCTACATATGTTTCACCCACATGTTGCATTGTAGAGAGATCTATAACTATGACCAGGGCTGCTAAATTGATTGTAAATGGTTTTCTGGAGCCAACATCATAATGATAATAAAGACTTATTTGCAGTTTATAATGGCATATTCAGGGTCATTACTGTACAGTGGTGTTTATTTTGTACTCAAAGAAAAGCCAAGGGACTACTGATATGCAAGATAAGAACCCAGTGTAATATCAGTGAAGTTTAAACTGAGCATGCATTTATTGTTATTAACATGACAGATCATGGAGTGACCAGGACTTGGTGATTGGTTATGCACTTAGTGGAATATGTGTAGTAAATTATAAACATAAATGTTGATTTTTTTTTATTATTATTCAATTAGGTATTCAATTGACAGAAACACAGACTTGGAGAGATACTTCAACATTGATGCCAACAGTGGAGTGATTACAACGGCCAAATCTTTGGATCGTGAGACAAATGCTGTTCATAATATCACAGTTCTGGCAATGGAGAGCCGTAAGTTGAAAGGTTTAAAACTGAATTGGGATGGAGGACAATGGGATGTCATGAAGTTATAGTTTCAACTCCTGTTATATTAGGTGCTTATTTCAGTGGAACAAAAGCTTGAAAGTCCTTAATTTTCAGCTGTGAAATATATTTTATATTCATTAGTTTAAATGCTAATACTTACAAAGTTGATGAAAAGAGATGACTCTCAAATAGTGAGCCTAAATCATTCTCACAGAGCATCTTGTCTTGTGGTCCTATTTCATGTGCTGCATTTGTGCTGATGTGGAGTTGATCAAATAGCTTACAAGATGAGTAAATTGGTCTCTCTACCTAAGATGCCAGATTTGCATATTGTGTTAATGAACTCATTTTAGCCCTAATAAGAAAAGCATTAAAAGAACAGTGCATAATAATAATGCATTGTATTATGTAGATATAGAATATATATTTATCTCCATAATAATTATGAGCTCTAGCATCAAATAATAATAAAATACATGGTTCATAGAATATACTTTCAACAGTACTTACCTGGGGCTAAAAAATATAAGGCATACTATCTTTATTTCTATATACATTCCGTTTTATGACATTAGATCAGAGTTTCTGTAGCTCCCTTTCAAGTCTATAATGTTATGATTCCAGATTTACTTGAGGCCTGACCATTTTCTTATTAGAATTGTACTTTTTTTTTTCTTTTTACAACATTTATATCTTTAAGTAAAATCCTTTATAGATTTCAAAATACTCATATCTAGTACCACCTCTGTCACCACTACAGCTCTGCTATTAGTCCCATGCCAGAGATAAAAAAGGGTTAGGGTTGATAGGTGAATAATTAGAGTTGATTTTAACTATTTTTAATATGAGTTTTTTCAGTAAAAGG
>PVJN01046730.1:0-16283 GCA_004026805.1 Lasiurus borealis
CCTCACACCCCCTCCTCTGCTTCTCCCGTGCAGTATTCTCCAAGCATGACGATGAGTGTGTGACCCCTCCTCTTCTCCGAGATGCTGAGAGAGCCGGCATTGCAGGCGGGAAGATGCCAGAAATTATGCAAGAAGAAGTGAGGTGTCATTGCCCAGGAGCTGGGGGAGAGGCACCTCCGCTCCCCTCCACCCTGCCCTCTCCACTCCCCCACCTTTCCCAATTTTAGTTTCATGCAATAAAAAGGCCGAACTTTTTATTCCATAAAACATGAAGGACAAAACTCAAAATAAAAATATATTTCAAGTCATTGACCAGAAAAGTCCCACCCCTTGCCCTTTCCCCAAAGGATCTTTATGTACATGACACTTTTTTGTTGTCTTTTGTTTGGGTTTTACCATTGTTGGGATTTTTTTTATTTGTTTTCTGGGGGTGGGGGTGAGGGTGGGGGGGCAATTTTTAAAAAAGGAAGCTTCTAGCAAACTCCCACCCCCATTTCACCCCAACCAACCTCTTTGCTTTCTTCTTTTTCAAAAAAAAAAAAAAAAAAATGGAAAAAGGACAAAAAACCCCCACCAAGCCCTCTGCCTGTACCCAAGCCCTTCCACCGGAGAGCTAGTCTCGGTGTGCGAACTCACGCTGTCTTTGTAGCCACCTAAAGTAATAATAATGATAATGAAAATAATAAACTGGGCCGTTTACAATCATGGTTTCTTTCCAAGGGCCTTTTTTCGGAAAGCAAAAGGAAGCCCCCCTTTTCCGTGAGAGGTTTTTTGGCTTGTGCAGATGGGCAAGGGAGGGGCGGGAACTATTTTGTTTTGTTTTTTGTTCTGTTTTTTGCTTAGTTTCTCCTGGGCAAGGTGGCCACAGCAGCTGCACAACTTGGACCCCAGAATGTCCCCCGTCCCACTCTGTGGCCGGAGGGCCCGGCCACCTGATTCAGGCTTTCAGGACTCCACCAGGCGGAGACTCGCTGCAGCCCGGTGGGGGCGTGCACTGTGTTCCCAGGACTGCGTTCTCCTCCTCCGGGGACCCCCCTGCAGCCCCCCTCCTCCGCCCCCGCCCCAGTCTTCCCAGCAAGAAGCCTGCCGGCTGGGTGGTGGTCTGCAGAGACTGGGAGCCGCCCCCAACAGGATGGCTGTGACTGGGACATGGAAACTGTGACCTCCGTCCTCGCCCCGGCCCTCGGCCCTCGCGTCCTCGGTGTGTGCTGGCAGCGTAGCGCTGGAGTGGGGGTTTGTTTTGTTGTGGGTTTTTTTTTTTTGTTTTTTTTTTTCTGTTGATGCTTCCTCCTCTTCCAAAAAACGGGATATTGACCAGAACTGCTCTGCATATGCTTGGAACTGAACGGAGGAAAGACTTTGGAATAGCTGTGGGGGCGGGGGCGCACCAGCCACCAAACAGACGCGCTGTTTCCGGTCCTGTTTTTATTTTCAAAAACCGACACACGCAACAGTGGAGCCCGTCCCCTCCCAGGAGGGGTGACTCGGCCTCCCTCACCTCAGCACCCCCATGGGAACCTCTGTGTCTTGCCCCGGAGACACCCGAATTCTTTGTACATTTACTCCCCTCCCCCTCCCCGTAGCTGGTCTTCGTTTCTCCCCTTTCTGATCCATGTATATCATATTATGTGAGATATCATCTGCCTGAAAAAAGACCTTGTGCGGATTATTGGGAACATTGTAGCTGTTTCTGTGTTTTTTCTTACCTTGTAGTCTGGTTCTGAATTAAGAGAGGAAAAAAAAAAAGTAATTATGATACATTGTAGTTTGTGTACGATATATGTTGATAACGTTTTATTAAAGGGACATCTTTTTTCCGCAGCCCTTCCTGACATGTTTGGGGGGGGGATGTGGGTGGGAGTTGATTATACTGATTACAAGATGCACGACGCCGGAGTGGGAGCAGGTTTTTCCCGCACGTTTGTGTCCGGGCCGCCGCCTTTCCCCGCACGCACGTTCACTGCGCGCTTTTTGTGTGGTGAGTGGCAGCGGCCTTTGGTGACGGGGTGGGGAGGAGGACATGGGTCTCACTTCAGATACTTGGGGCCGTCGTTAAAGCCGGTTTCGGTGTCCTGCCTTGCAAACACAATTTGGCTTGCCAGCGTGGATGTTGCTAGAAGTAGAGAGAGGTTCCTGTGGCCTGTGTTTTCCATCAAGTCAGTACCAGCCAGGATGGCCCTGGGGCGGCTGCCTCACCTGCTGCTGGTGGGATTCGCTTCGCTGGCTCTGGGTGCGGGGTGCCTGGTTGATTTTTTTTTTTTTTTAAATAAGGCAAGGGAAGCTTTTGAAGGACTTTGAGTAGCACAGTTTGGTGTGAATTTAAGAAGCGGGTATAAGCAGCATCCCGAAGATGGCCGGGTGGGCTGGGAAGATGTGGGGGACCAGTCGTAAAATACCGAGCGGGGTGCCGTGAGCTGCGGTGGGTGCTGGTTGGAATTTAGAAGTTTCTTTCTCCTGGAGCTCAGGGGAACCTGTTCCAGGCCAACGGCGAGGGGAAGTGTCTGCGAGCCTGTCGCCTCCACAAGATCCCAGCCGGCAGACGTGGATTGCCAGTTGGGTGTCCTGCCTTGGCACTGCTGTGTGGCCCCGGGACGTAGGTTCCCTCCTCTGCTCAGCTTCCTCAGCTCTACAATGGATCATGGTTGGCCTTCGTCATGGGTGGGTGTAAGGGGAAAGGAACAGCAGTGCTCAGAACGGCCGCACAGGAAATGAGGGCAGTGGTGCCCGCTGTAAGCATCTCACCAGGGAGAGCCCACATCAGTGCGATGGGGAGTAGTGGGGGAGAGGGGGTCCCCGAAGGCCCCTCTTGCCCCTTCCCTCGTCTTAGACAAGGGTTGTAGGCTCTTCTGAGCACAGACACCTTGGAGCCAGTGGGGAAACATCACTGAAACATGAGGCGCACACCGTGGTGAGGCGCACACCGTGGTGAGCCGCACTCGGGAGCAGGTGGAGATGATGGCGAACATCCCTGTACCCTTGCTGCTGCTACCCGTGTGCCCAGGGCAGGACTCTGACAGGAGCCATGGGGGCTGGGGAGGTGCGCTGAGGGCAACCCAAGCCATGGGGGAGAGGACAGTGCAGTGAGAGCCTGCTGTGCCGCCTCCTGCCTCTACTGGGGGCTGAGGACACTTCATGCCCTGCCACACGATCCCTCCGCCTCTGGCAACCCCCACAATGGCCTTTGCAACGTTCATGGCTCTGGTGAGAGTGTCCGGGTCGGCCTCACCAGGGCAGATCGCTGAGGAGAGGACTGGCTCCCGTTGCCAGAATATTTTCACTGCCTCCCAGAACTGAGTGAGACGCGGGCCAGGCCAGATCCAGGCCCAGCAGCCGGAAGGGTCCCTGCGGGAGAGGAGATGGGGGAGGGGTGTCCTTCCTGTGCTTTCAGAGGGGCTGCAGCTCATCCTGACACGGGCAGGACTGGAGGAGCCAGGCCAACGGCCCAAGCTCATCCCACCAGCATCCTCACTGTCCATAAAAATCCCACTTCTAGGGTCAGCCACCTGGGGTCTAGAGTGAGGGCTGGGCCCCAGTCAGAAAAGGCTGGCCTGGCTAGAGACACCCTCCCTCCTGGCTGGGCACCCTCCCTGGAGCCCGAAAAGGAGAACCTGGAGGCAAACCAGCTGACGCCAGCAAGGGGGCAGGCTGGGTGGCTGCCAAGGAGCAGAGCCAGAGCAGGCCTCTGGGCTGGGCTCAGCTGGGCTGGGGCTGTTCAGCCAGAAGCCCAGGTGACCCTGAGGAGCCCCGCCCCTGGCTCTGCTGCCTGTGCAGTTCCACAGGCTCCGGGGGCCGAACCTGGAGCACAGCCTGGGCTTCTGTGAGGGTTCTTCCCTGAACTGAATGGAGCTGGGTCTCCCCTGGGCTGAGCGGAGAAGGCAGGGTGATCGTTGGATGTGCCCTACCTCTGCTCTGCCCAGGGCTCCCTGGTATTGTCACCAGGGGCACTGGATACAAGAGACCAATCACGGTGAGGGTGCTGGAAGTTAGAGGGTCCAGCCCTGGTGCAGAAAGCTCTGTTCCCAGATGCCTATGGAGGCCTGGTCCTTGGCGTCTGCTACCTGCACATTCAGCCTCTTCCTTGGTATCCTGCCCCCTCTCAGCCCTTCACTGCCTCAAGGAACTCACTCACTTCTGAGCAGCCTTACACTCCACCCACTCGTCTTCATTAGCACCTACGTGCCAGGGACTATCCTGACAACCGGGATGGTCATGAGTAAAACGGAAGGCCTGGCCAGTGTGGCTCCACTGGTTGGGCATCATCCCCTGCACCGAAGGGGTGGAGGGCTCCATCCCCAGGGCAGAGTGTGCAGGAGGCAGCTAATCGATGTTTCCTTTTCTCTCTTTCTTCTCTTCTCTTTTCTCTCTTCTCTTCTTTCTCTTCTCTCTCTCTCTCTCTCTCTCTCTCTCTCTCTCTCTCTCTAGCTAATCGATGTTTCCTCCCCCTCCCCAGGGCAGGGTGTGCAGAAGGCAGCTAATCGATGTTTCCTTCTCGAATTGATGTTTCTCTCTCTCTCTCAAAAAATAATTTTTAAAGATCTTAAAAAAGCACACACCCACACATGGAAGAGTGGCGCTGCCCCTCACTGGGGGGGTGGGGGGGGCAGTGGGCAGGCTGTAGGAGGGGCAGGGTGAGGTGACGCTCCGTCTTGACAAGTTTGACTTGTGACGCTGTGCGGAAGGTATCCAGGCGAAGATGTCCAGTAGGCAGTCTGGGCTGGAGATGCACCCTGGGAGCTGTTGGCGTTTGGGAAGTCTTTACCGCCACGAGCCTGGCTGAGATCATCTGGAGAGCAAGTGGACAAGGGCCCAAGGACTCTCAGCAATGAGAGCTGGGAAACAGAAACCAGCAGAGGCGGAGAAACGAGTGAGACAGCAAGGGAAGAGAACGAGGAGCAGAGTGCCAAGTGCTGCTGCGGCCAGGACGCAGGCCCAGGCCCTTCGCTGAGACCCGCCTGACCGCCCTCCGCTTCAGGCTCCGCCATGGAGAACAGCTCGTGATTGTGTCCCACGAGGGGCCGTTGTCTTGCTGTGCTCTCTCGGCATGCCTCTCCTGCTTGCCCTTTAGAACGGGCTCAAGTGGCCCCTCGCAGGAATTCTCTAGGCCACCTGGCCCCTTGGCTGCATTGGCTCAATGTCTGCTCCCCCATCAGGCTGGGAGCTCCTCGAGGCCAGGAGATGGGTGTTCCCTTCCCCAGATCAGCCAGCACCTGCTGTGAGTGTTTACGAAGTAACTCGATGTTTGCCTAGTCAGCCAGCTCAGGTGTGGGGAAAGAGGTGGCCTAGGACTGCTCCCTGAGGGTCTGGAACACAGTAGGAGCTTATAAAATGGGCTGAAATTGTTGGACTGCCCCTAAAAGAGGTCTGTAGTGGGAAACCCATGGTCCTGACCTTGAGTTCTATCAGGGCGGGCCCCAGCTGGGTATGAGGAGACCCATGGTTGTGTGTGTGTGTCAGGAGGTGACAGGAAGCAGGGAGAGGCCACTGATGCCTTGACAGGCTGACTCTTGCCCTGGGCAGCAAGCCCACGCCCTGGATGCCAGCTTTGGGTGTGGGAGCTGTGGCCAGGATGTCTGGCATGGGCTAGTCTGAAGATTGCAGGTGATAACCAAAGCAGTGTCCATAACAGGAGGGGCCGGTCTCGCTCCACCTGCAGAGGATTTGGGTCCCTGTGCCCTGCTCTGTGATACGGCCTGACGCAGGCAGTGGGTTGAGAAGTGGGATATAAGTTGAGTGGGAGGCACACACTGGGCTTTTGGCTTTGAAGCATTTAACTTCTAGCCTCAGGTCCCTGCAGGCGAGTCTCCTAGCTAAGAGGACATGAGGGATAGGGCCCCAGAAGGCAAAGCAGGGCGCCTGACTTTAAGCTACAGGATGACAAAGAATGAAAGAGGCTGAACCGAGAGTAAATTGCTGGCAGAGGGTGGGTGGGGGTGTTGGTCCTTGGGATCCCAGGGGCAGAGAGGAAGGTAAGCCCCTTCTCAGGGGCAGGGCTGGGGTGAGAGCCAACTCGATCTGGCATCTAAGTCTCCCCAGCTTTCTGGCTGTACGACCTCTGAGAGAGGTCCTCACAGACTCCTAGGAACTGAATTCCTTCCTTTGCAGCCAAAGGAGGGCTGGTGGTTGTAGGCCAGGGCGTATGGGGTGGGCTCTGTTGAGGGAGCCTCGCACTGTCCTGCAAACACACCAATCCCTCCCCATCCCAGCCATCACCTCAGCCTGCTCCCACCCTTCATTCAGGTCTGCTCAGAGACCTGCCTCCCTGCCCCATGCAGAGAACTCAGCACCACGTTCCTTCCTGGGCATCGCCCTGGGCCCATGGAAATGCCTCACCCGTTTCGCCCTCTCCCAGGTGGTGGCTAGTGGTCTGTGGCTGATGTGGGACCTCAGGGCCCCACAACTTGGCCTCAATTCGGGAAACTGAAAGACCGTTTAGCTCCCAGCCCCCTGTAGGATCAGCCAAGCCTCAGCTCCTCCTCTGCTCAGTGGCAGCCCACAGGTGAAAAGCCACCCTTTCAAGGGACTTCTATAAAGCTCCGGACCCAGCTCCTTGAAACCTCCTGATCAAGTGCAGCTTATTAACCTCCTTGCTTGCTTACAGGCCGCTAGTGAGTGCTCCCCAATACCCTCGCTACACCCTCCCTCCCTCTCAAGTCTGTTCCAGGGAGCCCTGAAAAGATAGCTTCCCTGCTTTCCCCCCACCCCCACCGTCTTCCCAAAGGTGAGAAAGTAAATGTGGTGAGGGGAAGGCCCTTACTTTGTTCATTGCTCTATACGCAGGCCTGTGGCAGGCTTGCCACATACGAGATGCTCACAGACTGGTGGGATGCATGCACCAAGTGCCTGGGAGCTAACCCGAGGTGAGAGTGGGCCCCAGGACCGTTCTTGTAGCAAGCACGCATCTCTGGAGGCTCCCAGACACCCGAGGAGAGTGACCCTAAAAGAGGCAAGGAGGCCCACGTGTCATTGTGGTTTGTATATTCACGCCAAAGGGACTTTCTCCTGCCACAGAGCAGGAAGCAGGGAGATCCTATGCAAAGCCGGAGGGCCCCGGCCTGCTCCTCTGCCAGCATTGGGCTTGCAGCTGAGGGACAGAGCCCAGCAAGTGACAGAGCCTGTGGCAAGCCTCCCTAGGTCCTGCCTCGGGGTCAGACAGCAGCCCACAGGTGAAAAGCCATCTTTTCATGGGGGTCTGAAAAGCTCCAGATTCAGTTCCTTGAAACCTGAACAGATGCAGCTTATTAATCTACGGGGGAAACCTGAAACAGAGGTGCTTCGTCCCATTTTGCAAATGAGGAAAACAGAGGATCCGAGAGGGAAGCTGGAATACATGTTCTTAGAAATGGTTTCCCCCATCCCCTTCCACTGCTGAAAATGAATCGAGACTTTTATCAACAAGACACAAATCTGACCTGATGAGAATATATTCACAAAGGCAGTGCCAAAATTTTTGTTCCAAAAGTCTGTTGCTTAGAAGCCCAAGTCCCTGTAAGTGGGTTTTTATTATTTTTAAAATATTTTTATTGATTTTAGAGTGAGAGAAACATCAATGATGAGAACCACTGATTGGCTGCCTCTTCCATGCCCCCTACTGGGGATCAAGCCTGCACAATCTGGCTATGTGGCCCAACCAGAAATTGAATCATGACCTCCTGGTTCATCGGTCAATGCTTAACCATTGAGCCACACTGGCTGGGCTGTAAGTGGTTGGTTTTTTTAAAAATATATTTTATTGATTTTTTACAGAGAGGAAGGGAGAGGGAAAGTCAGAAACATTGATGAGAGACATCAATCAGCCACCTCTTGCACACCCCCCACTGAGGATGTGCCCGGAACCAAGTACATGCCCTTGACCGGAATCGAACCCGGAACCTTTCAGTCCGAAGGCCGACACTCTATCCACTGAGCCAAACCGGTTTCAGCTGTAAGTGGGTTTTTATGCCTATAGTGGGACCTCCCATTTCCCCACAATACTTCTACTTCCTCCAATGACTAGGTAAGTAGTCTGTTCTCAGGCCTGATGCCAAACGGGCCTTAAAAAACCATCCGGTATTTCTCCCCTCCATGTTTCAGGGGGAAAGGAATGAAGGACGGTGGTGAGGATGAGGTAGGTGGACACAGCCCTGTGGAGGGGTGGCTGTCCTCACAGCTTCCCAGCTCTTCCCACTATACCAGGTGTCTCTGAGCCTGTTTCCTCACCTGTGGGGAGGACAAAAACCACCATCCCGCTGGCCTCACCTTGCAGGTCCGCTGCAAGGGGCTTGAAGTCAGAGTGCAGTGGGTACCAGTCTCCAAGGCTGAGCTCCAACGTCCAAGGAGGACACACCAAGACCAGCCACAGGGCTGTCCTCATCAGGGGGGCTGAATGTGGGCGGTCCTCAAGCGGCAAGGCCCCATCTGCTTCCCCACAGCCTCAACACTCAGGCTTGCTTCGCTCACTCCCCACTTCTGCCCCAGCTCCAAGGGCCTTCAGCCTGCTCAGCCTGGCTTCAAGCCACCACCATCACTCACCCAAGAATTACCGCAATGGCTTCCAGCTGGGCGCTGCGCAGTCACCCTGCCAACTCGTCCTCCACAATCGCCAGCGTGTTTAAAATCCCTTTGACTCAGCAATTCTGCTAGGAATTTATCCGAGGGCTATGCTGGCAAAAGTACTCCAAGATACATGAACAGGGATGCTCGTTGCAGCATTATTTGCAATAGCTAACAACTGAAAATAACCTGTCCATCGATAGATATTCATGCAGTTGCTCAAAAGAACAAGGTAGCTCACATGTGCTGATGTGGCAAGATCCTGCACTCCCAAGGCACTGGGTGAGAAAGGAAGGTGCTCAAGTCTATAAATAGGATGACACTAGTAACATACATGTTATTCCACTACACATTAACGGTACTATGTATGAAACCTTGAAACCTTACTCCTAGGAAAAAGGACTAAGGATTGCCTCAGGTGGGGTGACTTCCACTTTTATAGTACTTCTAAGTTCTTTCAATTTTCACCATTTATATGTAATAGTTCTATTTCTTTACTTTTAAAATATGGAACACTTTATGAATTTGGGTGTCATCCCTGCACACGGGCCATGCTAATCTTCTCTATATTGTCCCACTTTTAGCATATGTGCTGCCGAAGCAAGCACCTAATTACCTTTAAAATAAAATGGACGCCAGGCTCAGTGATTCTGCTAGCCCCACCCAGACCACCTGCCATGGGAAGACTGGGGTGCTAGGCATTCAAGGCCCCTTGTGGGTTGGCCACGCCAACCTCACCCCAATCTTCCTGACTCAGCAGAATCCTGACTCCCCACTTTTTCATACCACGTGTCCCCAGTATTCCCTTCACACCATCAATCTGTCCTTTTCCCCGATAATCCCTTCCGCCATCCCACCCATCCCTGCCAAGCCAAAAGGTGAGTTACACAGAGGCAGGAACGCCAGCCCAGGGTCACGCCCTCTTCAAAGCAGGAAGCATCCACACCCCGTTGCTCTCAGCAGTCCCTCTGAGAATTGCACTCATCCCAACAAAGGCACCCAACCCAAGGTCCCCAGTTCTGGGGAGCGGTGCACATCCAATGGTTTGTTGCAAGGCTCGGCACCTCACCTCTGGTGGGACCCAAAGAATCAGAAATGGCCAAGGCCTCAGGTGCACACCCACCAGCTCAGTCTCTCCTCTACCTCCTCTCTCCACAGGGGCTGACAAAGGCTCTCTCCACACTTTCACCTGCCAATCTCCATCTGTTTCCCGGGGAAGCTGACCTAAAACATCAGCTGTGTAACCTTGGACTTATTCCTTACACTGTGTCTCCTCATCTGTAGGGCCGAGCACAGTACCTAACACGTAATAGGCACTCAACATTTTTCTTGAATATGGAAATGACACTGACCTCGCAAGGGCTGCGCGAGGGTACAAAGGCCGTGCACAGGGGCCTGGCCAGAGCAGGCCTTGATGCTCCGAACAGAGAGACAAGCTGCGCAGGGACGTGCTGATCCATTAACCAGGAGAGTGGGAACCTACAGCACATACTCGGCTATTCTGCAGTCACTGTGGGAAGTGTCCACAATTTCAAATCCCGTCACAGACACCCATGATGTGATTTTGAAGCTAGAGTCTTCAAGACAAGGTAGATCCTATTAGCCCAAGTTTCAGATGAAGAAACAAACTCAGAGAGGAAGACGGTGTGGGCAGAGCTGGGGCAAGTCACACAGTAGGGCCTGCACTCCTGTGGAGGCAGGTGCACTGCGTGGCCCACATGCAACTACGGTGCCCCTGCGGACAGCACCCTCACACCAGCACAGGCTCCAGCGCACCGTAAGCACTCTTTATTGTCAGCGGGACCCAGGCTCGGCCCAGGATGCATGATCTTCAGTAGGGGAGAAAGAGAGGACTTCGGGCCTCAGTAAGGGCCTCGGTTCACATAGCGCCGTGCAGATACAGAGCTAAAAACTTTTTGAACGTCTCTGGCTGGAAGTCAACTGGCCCAACAGGTTCCTGGAAAGAACACAGCCCATTAGGATCCTCTAAGTTTAACAGCAGCAATTAAACCAAAGGTTGATTTCATGTAAATCTTAAGTACCTGGACAGTAATTGTTTCTTTCTCTCATGGACCCAGGAAGGGCCTGAAGCACTGGCACCAGAGGGGAACCCAAGAGTTGAGGACATGAAGCACTCCCAGGTTCTTCTTCCAAATCTTAACCTGACCTGACCTAATCCCTCGGACTTCTCCCACTACAAACCAATGGTCTATTGCTCCTTTTCATCCCAGGAACAATAAATAAGCCCTCGTGCTCTTCACACATTTACCAGGCACCTTCGCTCTGTAAGGGGCTGTGCTGGAAACCCACCGTGCCCTCACAGAGCTTACAGCCAGGTGGTCAAATGGGACAATAAAAGATGATACGCCTCATGGCAGAAATAGGAAAAAGATGGGGGGAGGAGGAACAGGAGAAAATGACTAACTCATTGACTTCCATGCACAGAAGAAATTATGTATAAATTAGTCTTTTGGGAAGGGGGGGAGTATGAATCTTAAAGGGCAAGTAGAACAGGGCAGAAAGAAAAAGAAAAGGAAGGAGACTTCAGAAAGATCAGTACTATATGTGCTGTACAGAGGGACACACAGAGGCAGGAAGAGCAAGGGCGAGGAGGCTGATACTGGTGGGGCTGGAGGGGGTGTGGGAAGAGGCAGATGGGAGCAGGAGCTGAACTGGAGAGGGAAAGAGGAGCCACCACACCAGGATGGCCTGGCACTAAGTGTTCTGGAAGGAAGAGAAGAGGCGTGCAAGGGGAGGGGAAGCAGGACTGAGGGCAGAGAGGCGTGGAGGAGGTGGGTGAGGCTGTGCAGGTGAGACACATTGTGTCTGGGGCAAAGAGAAGAACTCAGGCCCAGAAATTTCAGGGGTAGAAACAACACTCTGGCCAAAACCGGTTTGGCTCTGTAGACAGAGCGTCGGTCTGCGGACTGAAAGGTCCCAGGTTTGATTCTGGTCAAGGGCATGTACCTTAGTTGCGGGCACATCCCCAGTAGGGGGCGTGCAAGAGGCAGCTGATCGATGTCTCTCATCGATGTTTCTAACTTTCTATCCCTCTCCCTTCCTCTCTGTAAAAAAATCAATATATTAAAAAAAACAACAACAACACTGTGCTGGAATCTAACTGTACAACGACATGCTGACAATGTTCAGAAGCTGAACAAGGCCCTGTGTGGGATACGGGACATAGCCAGTCAGATCCAGCAGCGCCCTGCTCTGTTCTCTCACCCCAATCCCACTTATGTCTCTTCTCTGCTCACGCTGCCTGAATTTACATTATGAATTTAGATGCTGTGCCACCCACCCCACAGGAAGCAGGCCACTGGGAGGGCAATGGTCATGGGAGGAACGCCTTCCCTGTGGAAGGAAATGAATGAATGCATCGCTCACGGGCCCTGCCTTCAAGGAGCTTGGACCAGGGCGTGAGGGAGAAAAACATGTAAAAAGGTGATGCAGAATGTGATCATGTATGAAGGAATATAGGAGCTATGGGAGTAAGCTGGTGGGTCCTTATGCTAAACCTGGAAGAACAAGTGGAGGGTGGCCAATGGAAGGAAAATGAGGATGGGGTTGGGGGGGGAGGGAATGGGGAGAAGCCTCCTCTGCAGCATCCACCAGGATCCTGAGCTGCTTAAGGGCAGGGCACACTGGGAAGCTGAGGTGCTGGGCATGGTGGTGCAGAAGGAAGCGGGAGGGAGGGGAAGAGCTGGGCAGGGCTCAGGGTGGAAGATGTTGTTTTAGGGGATGGGCATGGCTGAAGGAGCCCTCCAGTCAGAGGTCCTGGGCACCAGGCTCCTAAAGCCAGGGCCCCACACATGAGTACCCCCTCAACCCCATTCCTGCTCAACCTGGGGAGGGGGAGTCATGGCCCTGCTCTGTCACAGGCTGAGATGGCTGGACTTACCACCACCACCTTCTTTTTGATCACTGGGAGGCACCAAAAATGCTGATAGAGTTGCTGGTCTGAGTCCACCCAGGCCAGATTCTTGATGCCCTCGCTAGAGGCCAGGTCTGTGGTGTTCAGCTGTAAGACCAGGAATTGGAAGACACGGCCATCGGTGCCCACACTCTGCACAACTATCGGCTGCTCTAAAACCTTCGGGTCGTTCTGAGAGGAAAAGGGACAAGTAATGAAATCGGGAATTTTGGAGTGCAATTAAGAGCACAAACAAGGCAGCTTGTCTCCTGGCCCTTAAAACAATGTCCACTCCCCTCACTGGTTTCACCACAAGACAATGAAAATGGAATGAGGAGTTCAGGGCACTGATCAGGGCCAGGCCGCCCCTCTCGCCCAGCCTGGCTTTGCCTAGTCTGATCTGCGTGGCCCCAGACTGCCTGCTCTTCAAGTTGAGTACACTAAAGTAATAATTCCTACCACTGAGAGGGGATAACTGGCAAGCGACACAGGACAGGAAATCCTCCAACACCTGGTGACATCAGCTCTATCAAATGTGGGCCCAGAGGGTCATTGGATTAATGCAGTCCCACTCCATTCTCATTCCATTTGACAGATGAGGAAACTGAGATTCAGCAAGGCAAGTGGCTTGTCTAAAGGCATAAAGACGTGTGACAGCAGACACCTCTGAACCCAGACTGGCTAAGCCTGGCCATGCTCATCTCCACTCCTGCCACCTACTCCCGAGCCTGGCATCCTGGAACGCAGACAGTCATCCTGCCTGGGCTTCATGCCCTCCATGCAGCTCTGAATATGCCAGATTCCGGGGTGACCACTCAGCCATGTCAGCTTCAGAGTTTCCCCAGTCAACCCATTTGCTAATTCTCTTTCAATTAGTGCCACCTCTCATGTGCCAGGCATTGTGCCAGGTTTTACATAAAGTCACTTCTAATCTCATAAATCTTGCAATATATTCTCACTTAACAGATGAGGAAACCGAGGTTCAAAGAGGTGGTATAATTTGCTCAAGGTTACCATTGAGGTGTGAGCGAAATCCCATGCTATTAAATCACTTAAAACCCTACTATCTGGCCCTAGCCAGTTTGGCTCAGTAGCTAGAGCATTGGCGGGTAGACTGGGTTCAATTCCGGTTAAGGGAACATACCTCAGCTGCAGGCTTCCCCCAGGAGACAACCAACTGATGTGTTTCTCTCATAACAAAATTTTCTCTTTCTTACCCTCTTTCTTCCACTCTAAAAATAAAAAAAAATCAATGGAAAAATATCCTCGGGTGAGGATTAACAAAAACA
The DNA here is from genome assembly GCA_004026805.1 of Lasiurus borealis. NCBI lineage: Eukaryota > Metazoa > Chordata > Mammalia > Chiroptera > Vespertilionidae > Lasiurus > Lasiurus borealis. Next base: position 13,732 of record PVJN01046730.1, read on the forward strand.
AAACAAAGAAGTCCCTACTGTTCTGGTCCATACCAGTGTCCCCTGTGTCCACCAGCAGCATCCCTTTTCTCTCTGTAGGGTCCCAGCTTGGATGACAATCATTTTCACCACGGAGACTCAGCAGCAATCAGTTTCATGACTGCTACCCACCAGACAGAGTTCCACTGGCAGCCCCTTGAAGCACAGCATCCTTGATTCGAAAATGCTACCTACAGTCACCCCTTCGGGGAATCTAACGTTAGGAATAGCTAATGTCAGAACTCAGTATGGGCCACACTGGGACTGCTGGCCTTAGAAATACCTGTTCTCAACTGCATGAGAAATAAATAAAAAGAAAAGTGCCTCTAAGTGTTAGCTGAGAATTCTGTATTGACTCTTATCTCCCTCTACAGATCAATAAAGCTGCAGGTAGTACATAAATTTCTCAGCAATTTTACCTTTTACACAGAGGCTCTTCCTATAATTGCTCACCTTCACATCCCCAGGAATAATTTGTACCTGGAGGGGCTAGGAGGGGGGGCTCCTTTCTACCCAACTGGGTAGCAATTAGTGACAGCGTTGCTACCATGTTTTGCTGGCAATAGCTGGCACAGAAGCCACAATGAGCCTGCAGGCCTGGAACCTAGCCCGGGATGATCTCTGACTCCTTCTCCTGCCCTAGAGATGGGAGGCAGCACGTCCTTCAAAGCTGGAAGGACCAGGGCTCCAGTGCTTGCCGACCTACTCATTAGCTGTGGGTTCTTGGGAAGTTACCTAACCTTCCAGAGTTTTCAAAAAATATAAAGAGAATAGAAATGAAGATAACCTTACAAGGACTGGAAAGACACAAGAAGGTCACATGAAGATGTGACAGCTGCAAAAGTCACGCTGTGTCACTGTGGGCAGTTACTTAGCATCCCTGAGTCTCAGTTTCATCATCTGTAAAATGAAGCTAATAGTATCTGCCACAGAGGGTTGCTACACGGATTAAACAGTGCAGTGGTTTTGAACCTGAGCTTGTACCAGTATCACCCAGAGGGCTTGTCCAGCACAGACTGCCAGGCCCACCCCCACAGTTTCTATACAGTAGGTTGAGGTGGGTCTGAAAATCTGCACTTGCAACAAGTTCTCAAATGATGCTACCATTGCTAATCCAGGACCATATCTTGAGAACCACTGACATAAAAAACCCTAATTAAATGACTGCATGTAGCCGAAACCCATTTGGCTCAGTGGACAGAGCGTCGGCCTGCGGACTGAAAGGTCCCAGGTTCGATTCTGGTCAAGGACATGTACCTTGGTTGCAGGCACATCCCCAGTAGGGGGCTTGCAGGAGGCAGCTGATCGATCTCTCTCTCATCCATGTTTCTAACTCTCTATCCCTCTCCCTTCTTCTCTGTAAAAAATCTTTAAAATATATTTTTTTAAATGACTGCATGTAGCAGATGCTCAGACCAGGCAAAGTCTATGCCACTCTCCATCTCACATGGCTAATCACTTCCCCAGCTCCACCTAGTTCCCAGATGGAGTGTGATGGACAACAGAACATTCTGAATTTCCTCACTTCCCGAGGAGGGCCTCAGGTTCTAACCAAGATCTAGAAGTCGGCAACAGCTCCCAGAAAAGCTTTACCCCAACCTTGAGATAGTTCCATGTGGCAGCCATTCAGCCTGCATTCTACACCACATAGGTCCCTGAGCCCTCTTCCTAGAATCAAGGGGATACTACAAGGGTATCTCAGGTCCCTAGCATCTGTCCAGACTTGGCAGGTAGGTCCAGGCCACTCTTCTGCCTGCCCAATGGAGCATGGAGCTCCGGTTCTGATACTGTGCACAGAGGCGGTACACTGCAGACACACAACAGAAACTGTAGGAGCTGAGAACACCAGGTTCCCATCCTTTTCCACCACTTACTGCTGTGTAACCTGGAGAAGGGCTGAGCCTCCCTGCGATTCAGTGGCATAATTTTAACATTGGGCGTCCCAGTGAGACTGTGTGAACTACTGTCATCAACAAACAAGGCATCTTATATAAAAGGCAGGCACAAAGCAGGCCCCAGCAGATGTCAGTTCATCTCTGCAGGGTGAGTGGAAGTGCCTGAAGTTCCTCAGTCGGGCAAGGATTCCTTCCTTGCTCCCTTTTTTTTCTGAGCAGCCTTCCCCCGATACATACCCCATAGAGAAGCCGGGCCTGGGCCAGGGCATTGCCAAAGGCAAACAGGATCATCTTGGCCCTCAGCTGATCTGGTTGAAAGCGGTTCGGTCGGGTATTGGCTGCCTCTAGCAAATACAGGGTGTGGGGATAGGGGTAAGGATAACCCTCCTGGAAACCTGCAAGATACACAACCGTGGAGAGGGCGGAAGATTAATTGGCCTGCCCATGCCTCAAGACAGATACTACCACCCTCACTCGGGCTGGCAAGCTTCTGCATCTGGCCCCCTACTCGTTTTTTGAAATCAAGGTTTTTTACTATAGCACCACCCTGCCCACTCACTCATCAAGAGTAGCTGTGACAGAGACCATATGTGGCCTGCAAAACCTTGACTATTTACTAGTTGGCTCTTTACAGAAAAT
>PVJN01046731.1:0-16312 GCA_004026805.1 Lasiurus borealis
GGAGAACAGGTGCAGGAGCAGGTGCAGGTGCAGGAGCAGGAGCAGGAGCAGGAGCAGGAGCAGATGCAGGAGCAGGTGCAGGAGCAGGTGCAGGAGCAGATGCAGGGACACCTGTGAGGACCCCGGGGGCAGGCCTAGGCCCAGCCTGCAGCCTCTCTGTCCAGCCCGGCCGGGTCCCTTCTCTAGTCAGAGCCTTGGTTTACTGTATTATTTTAAAATATATTTTTTTATGGCCGAAACCCGTGTGGTTCAGTGGATAGAGCGTCGGCCTGTGGACTGAACTGTCCCAGGTTCCATTCCGGTTAAGGTCAGGTATCTTAGTTGCAGGCACATCCCCAGTGTGGGGCGTGCAGGAGGCAGCTGATCGATGTCTCTCTCTCTCTCATCGAAGTTTCTAACTCTCTATCCCTCTTTCTTCCTCTCTGTAAAAAAATCAATGAAATATATTTTAAAAAATAAAATATATTTTTATGGATTTCAGAGAGGAAGGGAGAGGAAGAGAGAGATGGAAGGAAGCATCAATGATGAGAGAGAATCACTGACTGCACGCCCCTCACTGGGGATGGAGCCTGCCACCTGGACGGACGGGTGTCCTAACGGGGAACGGTGAACGGAGACTCCTGGTTCCTAGGTCAGCACTCAACCACTGAGCCAGGCCGGCCGGGCTGTTGTATGTTTTACATTTATTTCAGGTGCACAGCATTGTGGTTAGACACTCCTATACCTAATTTACATAGGTTACACCATTTACGTATAATTTGCATGTGTTACCTATCATTCCTGCTGGGCCCGGGCCTTCCTGTAAATCTACGACAACAACCACCCTGCTCCCCCAGAGCGACCTCAGTGACCTACACAGCCACCCCGGCTGTCGTCTCCCCACCCGCCTGCACCCGAGGCTCAGAGAACTGAAGTCATTGTCCGGGTTCACGTGGGGAATGGTGGAGCTGGGAGACACAAGCCCCCCTCCTCCACCCCAACCCCCCCCACTCCGCCCTGCGGTGACGAGTCCCCGTTCCATCCTGGCAGCCGATGGGTGGAGGCTCCAGAGGCCCCAGACCTCCTGGATGCCACTTGCAGCCTTGTGCTCTATAGGTGCCTGTGCCAGGAGCTGCTCCAATCCCTGGTGAAGGGTGCCCATCAGAAACTGTGACATCCCGATAAGATGGGCGTTCTGGGGCCCCGGAGAGACGTGGCTGTGGAGGTCTGCCTGCGGCCCCAGGCCCCAAATCCGTGCCAGGGGCTTGGCCCTCAAAGCCCCCCGCAGTCCTGGCTCCTTCCGGAACAGCGGTTCTCAACCTGTGGGTCGAGATGAGCCTAAGACCATCGGAAAACACAGATATTTACATTATGGTTCATAACAGTAGCAAAATGACAGTGATGAAGTAGCCATGGAAATGATTTTATGGTTGGGGGTCACCACCACATGAGGAGCTGTCTTAAAGGGTCGTGCGGCCTTAGGAAGGTTGAGAACCGCTGCTCCAGAAGGTCGTCGGGACAGTCCTCTGCTGTTGGGTCTAATTAGTATATTAGCTCTTCATTACATAGGACATATGTATATATTTATCTTTTTATTATTATTATTTTTTAAAAATATATTTTATTGATTGTTTTACAGAGAGGAAGGGAGAGGGATAGAGAGTTACAAACATCTATCAGCTGCCTCCTGCAAGCCCCCTAATGGGGATGTGCCCACAACCAAGTACAGGCCCTTGACTGGAATCAAACCTGGGACCTTTCAGTCTGCGGGCTGACGCTCTACCCACTGAGCCAAACTGGTTTTGGCACTTATATATATTTTCATTGATTTCAGAGAGGAAGAGAGAGAGAGAGAGAGAGACACCAATGATGAGAGAGAACCATTAATTGGCTGTCTCTTGCATGCCCATTATTGGCGATCGAGCTCGCCACCCGGGCCTGTGCCCCGACCAGGAATCAAACCGTTACCTCCTGGCTCCAAGGTCCATGCTCCACCCGGAGCCCCGCCAGCCAGGCCGCCCGAGCTCGTGTTCCTCAGGGAGGGCTGGCTCTGGGCGAGGCCTGGGCGTCTCCTCGCCGCCGTCGCCCCGTCTGAGAGTGTGAGTTCCGCTCCGGAAGGTCACTGCCCGGGCACCGGGGCCTCTCCCCCATCGTGGCCGGGTGGGCGCAGAGGGTGTGCCCGGTCTGGCGGCCACCGTGCCGCAGGCGCCCGCCCCCCTTCCTGCCGGGAGGGGAAGCCCTGCCCTGTGTGGAGCCGCTCAGAAAGCGGAAGTTGGGTGTTAGCACCGGCCTCCACTCACGGCCTCCCGGGGGCTTTATTGGGCCTGATCGAGGGACCCCTCTCCTGCGACACACGGGGACGCCACACCTGCTCGGCCGAAGCAGGACACATCTTTCTCTTCCTTTTAAAAGAGATGTATTTTTATTGGTTTGCTGAAACCGGTGTGGCTCGGTGGATAGAGCGTCGGCCATTGGCACTAGCGAGAGCTTTGTATGTGCAAGTCAATGTTGATTTTTAAATTGCCGGTGCGCGTTGAATGTACTGGCTGGTTGGTCAGTGGGACGGTTGATCGGATGGTCGGTCACTCAGCCTTTTATATATATATATATATATATATATATATATATATATATATATATATATATATATATAATTATTATTATTATTGTTTTTCCTCCTCGGAACCTTGTAGGACAGTGGTTCTCAATCTTTCTAATGCCGCAAACCTTTAAGGCAGTTCCTCGTGTTGTGGTGACCCCCAACCATGAAATTATTTCTGTTGCTACTTCATAAGTGTCATTTTGCTCCTGTTGTGAATCATGATGTGTGTTTTCTGATGGTCTTAGGCTCTACAGCAGCGGTTCTCAATCTGTGGGTCACGACCCACAGGTGGAAGACTGCTAGCAAGGTCGCCTAAGACCGTCGGAAAACAGATATTGACATTATGATTCATTAACAGCAGCAAAATTATAGTCATGAAGTAGCAACGAAATAATTTTATGGTTGGGGGTCACCACAACATGAGGAGCTGTCTTAAAGGGTCGCGGCCTTAGGAAGGTTGAGAACCAGTGTTCTAGGAGACCTACCTCTCTGCCGTCTCCCTTGCCCACAGCGGAAAGGGTGCCTTCCCCCAGGTCCGGGACTCCCCGAGGAGCCCAGTGCCCTTTAGCAGGAGCGCCAGGCCCCCGTTCCTGAGCCGTCCCCCACACTGTGCACGACATCAGTAGCTGCCGAGGCTGGGGGAGACTGGCCTCCTGGAGTGCTTGCTTCGTCTCTGCAGCATTCCCCATGCACAGACGCTGGTGCTCCGGGGAAAAGCGAACGTCCCTATGGAGGTCTTGTTCTCCCCCTGTCCCCCTTTCCTGAGCTCCATTTTCAGGCTGATGGGCCTGGTGTTTTGCAGCCTGCGGGACAATAACCTCTCGGACCGCGGCGTGTGCGCGCTCGCCGAGCACGCCCTGCGCTGCGAGGAGCTGCAGAAGCTGGCGTGAGTCGGGCTGGGCGCGGGCCGGGCCAGGAGCCGGGAGCGGCTGTGAGCCGGGCCGGGCTGGGCGGGCGTTGGTGAGGCTGAAGGGTGCAGGTGCCTCCCGTCCTGGGGGAACGGGCTGCCCTGGGTTTGGTGGGGGGTGGAGGAGGTCGCTGTCCGCCGTGTCTGGTCTCCACGTCTCTCCAACTTTCCAGTTTATTCAACAACCAGCTGACGGACGGCTGTGCCCCGGCCCTGGCGCAGCTCCTGGAGCGAAGGCAGAACTTCCTGGCCCTGAGGTGAGCCTGGCCCCCAGGTCCCGGGCGCTGGCTGCCCCCTGAGGCTCCGGCCTCCTGGCTCGGCCTCTGCTGGGTGCGTGGCCCCTGCCGAGTACGGAGGGAGGGAGCAGGGCTTGGCTAAAGCTATGACCTCAGCAAACGGGGACCTGCTGGGCCGAAGGCTGAGCCGGGAGGAAAGGGGTGAGACAGGAAGTCACCCTCGCTCCCCTGGACCTCTGCCTCCTGTGGCTCCTGCCCCTGCCTGTCACCCCACCCCACACCCCCAAGCCCCCGGCCTCTCCTGTCCCGGTGCTGGTGGGGGAGGGAGTCTCAGAAGCCATAGGCAGGCCCCCACACAGATAGCAACATGCAACCTGCAGGCAGGACAGGACCCCACACGGATAGCACACACATCCTGCAGGCAGGACAGGCCTCCACACAGATAGCACACACTCATCCTGCAGGCAGGACAGGCCCTACACAGATAGCAACATGCATCCTGCAGGCAGGGCAGGCCCTGTTATCATACATGCATCCTGCAGACAGGACAGGCTCCCACACGGATAGCACACACACACATCCTGCAGGCAGGTGCCCAGGGCATCTGTCCAGGCCTCTCTGTCTGGGCGGCCCTGTCCCCGGCGGCCCGGCCTCCCGCTCGCTCTCCCAGCTGCTCTCCCCCCTCCAGGCTGGGGAACAACCGCATCACGGCGGCGGGCGCCCAGGTGCTGGCCCGGGGGCTCCGGGCCAACTCCTCGCTGCAGTTCCTGGGGTAGGTGGGCTCTGGCCGGGGGGGGGGGGCCTCCTGCGGGGGTGCGGGGAGACCCCAGGGGCAGCCGGGCGCTGGGGGAGGGCGAGGCGGGGAGCCAGGGGGCGGTCCTCGGCTGCCTGGCACTGGCTTTCCCCCAGGCAACAGGAAGTGGACGATGGCAGGCCTGGGGCAGGCCTGGGGGGGAGGAGCAGTGCCCACAAGGTGGCAGGCAGTCCGGGTCCCAGCTTCCCCCTCTGTCTGAACGGGGGGAACCACGGGGGCTTGGAGGCCGCTGCGGCCAGGCCCCTCCCAGACCAGTGGAGGGAGCCCTCGCAGGCAGTGCCCCAGAATCCTCAGTGGTGTCCCCAGCTCCCAGCGGCGAAGGAGGTGCTGACCCAGGAAGGAGAAGGACTCGGGGGAGGCTGGCGGCTGGAGCGGGTCCTCAGAGCTCCTGGGCGCCAGGGGCGGGGCTTCTGACATTCTGGGGGGTGGAGCCCCCTGTGTACGGGATGGGTCCACACCCGGCAGGTCCAGGCACTCGTGGGCACAGTTTCCAGGAAGCCGGTCTGACCTCAGTGTCCTGAAAAAGGTCACCACCGGGGGGATGGCCACGGGGAGTGAGCTCCCCGTCCCCCAGGGTATGCGAGGGGTCGGCCGCTCGGCTGTAAGGCTGATTGAAGCAGCCGGAAGTCAGAGGGGAAAGTGTGGCCGCTCCTCAGGGAGAGCAGAGGCAGGACCACCTGGCTGGGGGCCCGGACCCCCACTGAGACCGCTCTGGGATTGGGGGGCACGGGGGGGGGGCTGCCCTCGGGCGGGGCTGTGGAGAGGGAGGAGCCGCTAGAGGGCACACGGCCTGTATAGGACACGACACATCCTCCTTGACCCTGTCTGTCGCCTCTGCCGGCCTTTCCAGGTTCTGGGGCAACGAGGTGGGGGACGAGGGGGCGCAGGCCCTGGCAGAGGCCCTGGGCGAGCACCGGAGCTTGAGGTGGCTCAGGTAAGCCTCTGGGTCTGCCCGCTGTCCTCGGGGAGCTGGGGCATGAGGTGGGGGGGCCCCGGGGCCAGTTCTGAAGGTCCTGGAACTTGATTTTACCCCCGTGTGAGGCAGTGGGGTGAGAGGGAGAGGCCACAGGGGTCGGAGTCAGGACACTGGAGGATTTCTGGGTCACTTTGGCGAGGTCCCTTCTCCTCCCAAGGGTCTTGCTTCCTTATCTGTAGGTGAAGATCTTGGGGTGGACCAAATGCTTTTTTTATTTTTTTAAATATATTTTTATTGATGTTTTGCAGAGAGGAAGGGAGAGGGATAGAGAGTGAGAAACACCGATGAGAGAGAAACATCGATCAGCTGCCTCTTGCACGCCCCCCACTGGGGATGTGCCCGCCACCAAGGTCCATGCCCTTAACCCAGTGGTTCTCAACCTTCCTAAGGCCGCGGCCCTTGCACGCAGCTCCTCATGGGGTGGTGACCCCCCAACCATGAAATTTTGCTGTGATGCATCGTGATGTAAACATCTGCATTTTCTGATGATCTTAGGCAACCCCTGTGAAAGGGTCGTTCGACCCAAAGGGGTCGCGACCCACAGGTTGAGAACCGCTTCCTTAACCGGAATCGAACCTGAGACCTTTCAGTCCGCAGGCAGGCTGACGCTCTATTTCCTGAGCCACACCGGTTTCGGCTGGACCAAATGCTTTTAAAAAAAATTCTCACCAGAGGATATTTTTTTCCATTGATTTGTAGAGAGAGAGAGTGGGAGGGAGGGAGGAAGGGGAGAGAGAGAAACATTGACGTGAGAGAGACACGTCCAGTGGTTGCCTGGGCTGGATGGGAAAGAATGCGGCCATCGATTGTTGATGTCTGGCGTGGAGCAGAGCAGGAAGTGGGGCCCGGTGAGCCAGGCATCCGGGCTGAGCTTACCGCCGAGGCCCCTGCCTGCTCTGACCCGTCTTGTTCCCGATGGCACCCAGCCTGGTGGGGAACAGCATCGGCAGTGCGGGCGCCCACGCCCTGGCCTCGATGCTGGAGAAGAACACGGCCCTGGAAGAACTCTGGTGAGTCTGGGGGAGCCCCTGCTCCTTGGGGGAGGGGGCAGGTATCAGCCTCTCTTCATCCCGGGGAAGCAGTGTGGGGAAGAGACCAAGGCGAACGAAGCTTATGGCGCCCTCATACAGGTGCTTTTTTTTTTTTTTAAATTAAATATATGTATATTGTTATTGGTTTCAGGAGAGGGAGAGGGAGAGAGACGCATCCATGATGAGAGAGGACCATCAGCCTGCTGCCTCCCACTCACCCCCGGACTGGGGATTGGGCCTGAAACCTGGGAACTGAACTGTAACCTCCTGGTTCAGAGGTCGATGCCCGACCACTGAACCACACAGGCCGGGCGAGGTGCCCGCTCTTCTGAGTGAATTGCATGCTGGGATCGTCGGTTTGTGTGCCGCCTCCGTGTGGCATCAGGGGTGAGCGCACAGACTCCGGGATCCAGGTCGGCTGTGATCAGAGAGGCACGTTCAGCAGCATCTCGGAGCCTAGTTATATATTTTTTTTCCAACTAGAAACACGTTTGTAAGAATTAAATGAACCGAAACCGGTTTGGCTCAGTGGATAGAGTGTCGGCCTGCGGACTGAAAGGTCCCGGGTTCGATTCCAGTCAAGGGCATATATACCTTGGTTGCGGGCACATCTCCAGTGGGGAGCATGCAAGTCAGCTGATCGATGTCTCTCTCATAGATGTTTCTAACTATCCCTCTTCCTTCCTCTCTGTGAAAAATCAATAATATATATATATATTTATATATTAAATATATGTTTATATATTTAATATATAAATGTTTATATATTTAATATATATTTAATATATATTTAATATATATACTTACATATTTATAATATATATATTTATATATTAAATATATAAATATATATAAATATATATTATAAATATATAATATATATAAATATTTAAGTATATATATTAAATATATATATTTAAATATATTTTTAAATATGTTTTTATATTTAAATATATATTTTAAAAAGGAATTAAAGAGGCAATGCCTGCAGTGAGGGCAGTAAGTGCTCACCAACCTCCCCTGTCACAGCGCCGGGGTGGCCACTGGTGCCCCCACTGCCTCCACCGCTGCCGCTGACACGCCTGTGGCCAAAGTCCCTCCCGCGGTCCCTGGCTGGGCAGCTGGGCCTTCCCACCCCGGCGGCCCTCTGTCCCGGCCCCTCCTCATTCTCTCCCGGGACGTCCCTGGGAGGGAGCCCCCACCCCTGCCTCCTCTGCTCTGACTTTGTGTGTGAGGGTGGATTTGGGGAGTTGGACTTTCTAAGTGCGGGGTGGGGGGGGGCTGGGCTGCTCTCCACCCCCCTCCTCCTCCGTGATGGCTGTTGCCGCCTCGGCAGAGCCCCCTCTTCTCCGCAGCCTGGAGGGGAACCGGCTCGGGGACGAAGGCGTCTGCGCTCTCGCCGAGGGGCTCCGGAGAAACGCCAGCTTGAAAGTCCTCAAGTAAGGGGGCGGCAGGTGGGGGGGGGGGTGTGGGGAGCGGCGCTTCTGAGCCAGAGCCTGGGCAGGGCCCCGCCGCCTACCGCCCAGCAGGTGGCCTGGGGGAACCGGCTGGTATTGATGGGGGGAGAGGGGGTTCCCCCAAAACACAGGCACCAGTTAAGAGTGGGGGCTGTGGACCCCTCGTCAGCCCCGGCTGCTGCTCCTGGAATAAGGGCCCAGGCACCGGGGGGGACGAGGATGGCCATCGGGACCTCCCTCGGGCTCTGGGCGGGAGAGGGTGGAGGTTACCGCAGCCCGTAGTAGGACTCAGCCAGGTGGCCCGTTATGACTCAGAGCGTGGCCTCGGCCTCCGTTTCTGGGAAGTCGCTGCCTCGGGGGAGGGCGTGGAGCGCAGGGGGAGGTGATTTGACGAGGGAGCTGGGCGAAGGGCAGGTTATGGGAAAGACAGGCTGGGGAACCTGGACCTTCCGCCCCAAACAGCCTGACACGTCCCTTCCCCACCCCCAACCTCGCCTCTGCTCCCTGCCGCCCAAGACGCCCCAGATGCAATGTCCCTGCTCATGGATTCTTTATTCTCGTAACCCCCACCTGAGGATACTGTTCCATTGAGTTTTAGGGAGAGGGGGAGAGAGAGGGCAAGACAGAGAGAGACACTGACGTGAGAGAGACACCTAGATGGGTTGCCTCCTGAACGCATGCCCATCAAGGTCCGGTCTGGGGAGAAGCCCGCCACCGAGGTCCCTGCCCTTGACCGGAATAGAACCCGGGACCCTTGAGTCCGCAGGCTGATGCTCTATCGGCTGAACCACGCCGGCGGGGGCCACAGATTCTTTCCCCTCCCTTAAGGCCGGTGTTGCAAGGTGGTTGGGAACAAGCTGTCCTTTCAGTCTGGTCCTTGGTGAGGTGGACACTCCTTGGGGTCCAGGTTAGAGGCAAGCAAGGTGGGGCCGTGTGCTGGGGAGCAGAAGGGACATGGTGGACGGTGAGCCAGGACCCAGGAAGGCTGGTGCTGAGATGCTCGCTAGTAACCAGTGCGCGTCATCTCGTCTTCCCGAGAGCGCAGCCTGAGTCAGATAAACGAATCTGTGCCTCGACAGGCGCTCCCTGCCAATCTCAGCGGGAGGGGGGCGCGGAGAGGGGTGCGGGCGGCGGTCGCAGGCCGGCCAACTCCCACCGCCCCAGGCCCCCCCCCCCCCGTGAGCGGACAGGCCCCCCCGTGAGCGGACAGGCCCCCCGGGACAGCCTAGCCGCCCCGACACCCACACGGCCTCTTTCCCTGCAGGCTGTCCAACAACCACGTCACCTGCCGAGGGGCGGAGGCCCTCCTGCAGGCCCTGGAGAGCAACGGCAGCGTCCGGGAAGTCTGGTGAGGCCCGGGCACGCCGCTCCCCTCTCCGAGCCTCGGTTTTCCCACCTGTGAAATGGGGCGAGGGGAGGGAGGAGCGTGAGACTTGCTGAGGTCTCGCTTTGGCTGGCTTTCTGCGTGTGGCGGTGGATGCAGTGCTTTGTCCGGGAGAGAGAGGCCTTCCCGTCTCCGAGGAGGGACCCCCCATTTTTATTTTTATTTAAAAAATCTTGAGCATTTTTATTGGGAACCGCTGTGCTGCCGGCAGGCGGAGGGGAAGAGGAACAGGAGTCAGGCTGGCGTGGCTCGGTGCTGGGGCATCTCCCTAGGAACCGGGAGGTCAAGGTTCAATGCCTGGGGGTTGGGGTGCCATGGCTGGGTGGCAGCCTCAGTCTCCAGGGGGAAGCATGTCGCAGGCAATGGATCCTCTCTCATCACTGACGTTTCTGTCTCTCTCTTCCCTCTTCCTCTCTGAGAGCAATAAAATATATATATATATTTTTAAAGTGCATGGAGCTGAGACCAGTGTGGCTCAGTGGATAAAGCGTCGGCCTGCAGACCGAAAGGTCCCAGGTTTGATTCCGGTCAAGGGCATGTATCTTGGTTGCGGGCACATCTCCAGTAGGGGGCGTGCAGGAGGCGGCTGATAGATGTTTCTCTCTCATTGATGTTTCTGTCTTTCTATTCCTGTCCCTTCCTCTCTGTAAAAAATCAATAAAATATATTTTAAAAAAAGTGCATGGAATACGCTGACGGTGCCAGCTTAGTGCAGCCCACCCAAACCATGCTTAGCCCGGTCTTTTAAATAAAATGAGCTTTTTAAACAGCTGCTAACGCTGGCTCCCGGGGTGGGCGTGGGGGTAAGTCTGCCGGTTTGGCCCCGTGTCGGCCGGGGCAGCTCACGCGTCCCTAGGCGTGACGGCAGGGGGCTCGGTGTGGCTGTGCAGAGTCCACGCGGGACCCGGCCGGCGGCCACTCTTTTTTTTTTTAAATATATTTTTATTGATTTCAGAGAGGAAGGAAGGGGGAGAGAGAGATAGAAACATCCATGAGGAAAGAGACTCATTGATAGGCTGCTTCCCTCATGCCCCACACTGGGGATCAAGCCCACAAACCCGGGCATGTGTCCTTGACCGGAATCGAACCTGGGACCCTTCAGTCCACAGGCCGACGCGCTATCCACTGAGCCACACCAGCTAGGGCCGGCGGCCACTCTTTGCAAGCAGATCTGTACAGCGCGCACTGAGCATGTCCCCAGCCCCGCCTTCCTCTCCCCTTCCCCCGCACTCCCCCCCACGTCGCCCGCTGTGCCAGCAGGAAGCAAACCGCATCAGAACCCTTAAAATATCAGCCTGACGCTGGCCCGCTCGCCCCGGACACAGAGCGTGACATTCCCGAGGGCTGTGCAATGACTTAAAAGAAAAACAATCAACAGCCTCCTCCCGTGTGCCCAGGCCCCACGGCCTCACGGGGATGACACAGTTGGACAGAGACACGGTCTCTATCACTGGCTGCTTTGAGAGTCATTATTTTTTTATTTTTATTTTTTAAAAATATGTTTTATTGATTTTTCACAGAGAGGAAGGGAGAGGGATAGAGAGCTAGAAACATCGATGAGAGAGAAACATCCATCAGCCGCCTCCTGCACACCCCCTACTGGGGATGTGCCGCCACCAAGGTCCATGCCCTTGACCGGAATCAAACCCGGGACCCTTCAGCCCGCAGGCCGGCGCTCCATCTGCTGAGCCACACCAGTTAGGGCGGGGATCTCCTCGTTTTCAAATGCAGACGGGCCCCTCCCGCTCTTACCAGGGTTCAACGTGATTTTTTTTTCAACTTCACGTTGGCGCCAACGCGACAGGCGTTGAGTGGAAGCCACGCTTTGAGTGAGATCTCCCGGCCAGCTGTGGCCGACGCCCTCGCGAGATGCTGGGCAGTGGGAGGAGGGTGCCTGCCGGGCGGCTGATGGAAGGGGGGGCCCATGGCTTGGGGGAGTTCCGTCCTCACTCGCCCTCTCTTTGCTTCACTCCCTGAAGGCTCCGCGGAAACGCCTTCTCCCCGGAGGAAGTGGAGGCGCTGGGCCGCAGGGAAGCCAGGCTCCTGCTGTGATGTCTCGGGGTGTGTGTTGTCTCGGGGTGCGTGAGAGCAGCGAGGGGCCGGGTCCAGGGCTGGATGCACCTGTGGCCGCCCACCTGCCCGCCCAGACGGAGCTGGGTCCTGTCCAGCCCAGCTCAGCAGCGGCCTCTGCCCTGACAGAGGGGGCCAGCAGGGCCTCAGCGTGGAAGTTTCCAAGGTCAAGTTCTCCCCACGCTTCCTGCTGCAGAGAGGAACCGGTGACCTCTTGGTTCCTGGGTCAGCGTCAGCCGCTGAGCCACACCCACTGGGCGAGACTGTTGATTTTTGCCAGAACGATCGATCCGGGACGTAGAGTCATGGGTTCAAAGTTCCCCGGGTCACCACCGGCGCCCCTTCCCCCCCAGGCGGACACGCTGACGCTCCCCTGGGTTCCAGAAGGACCCGCGCCCGTGGCCTTCGTCAACGGCCCGGTGCCGCGCACGTGTGGCCACGTTCCGCCGTCTTGTTGCTCGTGGAAACCGGCCCCTATTTATAAACCACTCGATGTTATTCTCCCACGTTTGTATTTTTATTAAAAAAAAGACGCAGGAGAAAGCTCTGGTTTCCCCCGCGCTGTCGTCCTTGTGGCCCGTGTCCTGTCCCTGCGGCTCACGGGGGAGGAGAGCAACGCGGTTTCTATCTGGCCGGGCGCGTTTCTGCTGCGGGCACAGCGAGCGGGTCTGAGGGACGGCCTCGCCGGTCCCACAGAGGGGGCTCCAGCCCGGCAGAGCGTAACCGGCGTGGTGTGCTGAGCTGCGCCAGACCCTCCGGGGCCCCGGCCGAGAGACCCCGGGGCCCCCCCTCCATGCCCATCACATGGCTCCTGGAGCCTTTATATATATATATATATACATATATATATATATATATATATATATATATATATATGTAAAAAAAAATATATTTTTTTTACAGAGAGGAAGGGAGAGGTATAGAAAGTCAGAAACATCAATGAGAGAGAGACATCGATCAGCCGCCTCCTGCACACCCCCCATGGGGATGTGCCCGCAACCAAGGCACATGCCCTTGACCGGAATGGAACCTGGGACCCTTTAGTCCACAGACCGACGCTCTATCCACTGAGCCACACCGGTCTCGTCCTCCTGGGCCTTTTACCTGGAGGAGGATGGGCACGCTCGCGGGGACCAGCGGTCCTGGGCCAGTCGCCGCCAGGGGGCGAGGGGAGAATTCTCTGCTGCGTGTAATGAGCGGGCGCAGGTGGCCGCTCGCCATGGGGAAACCCGCTCCTTTGGAAGGGCCTGTGTGGCTGGCTCATTAGCGGTGCATCCCGTGGTGCGGCTCCCCCGTGTGAGCGTGTGTGCGGTTCCCCGGTGAGCGGCGCAGGCTCTGTCCCCACCACTGCCGCTGACGGAGGGGACCGGAGGGGGAGAGGGTGGGCCTGCTGTCTCTCGGCCCCCCAGCACACAGCAGCCTCTTCGAGCCTCTTGGGTTGGAAATGCATCTTCCTGTTTTTCTTTTGTTGTTCATCCTCATCCGAGGGGATTCTTTTCCACGGAATATTTTTTTTAGAGAGAACAGAAGGGAGGGAGGAGGAGGGAGGGAGGGAAGGAGGGAGAAACACCCACGTGAGAGAGACACATCGACTGGTTGCCTCCTGCACACACCCCACCCAGGGTCTGGGATGGAGGTATAGGCCCTTGACCTGGAATTGAGCTCATGACCCTTTGGGGTGTCAGCTGAGGCTCTATCCCTCTCCCTCCCTCTCTGTGAAAAATCAATAAAATATATTTTAAACAAAATGAAGAAGACCCCTTTGGGCCCTGGATGGAGAAGGGGCTGGGATCATGGGGCTGAGAGGGAGGGGTGAGGAGGGGGGGTGACCACTGGGAGCTATTGCAGGGGGGAGGCCTCCGTGGGGACGGCTTTCAGGGGTCCATGGCCAGTGGGTCCCACATATGGACTGGATGTAGAGGAGAAGGAGGAGGAGGAGGAGGATGCAGAGGAGGAAGAGTAGGAGGAGGAGGAGGACAAGGAGGGAGAAGGATGAGGAGGAGGAGGAAGAGGAGGAGGAAGAGGGGGAGGAAGGGAGGAGGAGGGAGAGGAGGAGGAAGATGCGGAGGAAAAGGGGGAGGAGGGAAAGGGCCGGACCCAGGATGACTCCCAGGCCGAGGACCGGGAGACCGGAGGCCACAGGGAGCAACACACATGGAAGGAGGCGGGACTTCCGTTGGGAACTGCCCAGTCTGAGCCACCTTTGGGGAGAAGTCAGGTGAAGACTTCGGTCACGTGATGGTCTGGACCCGGCAGGAGAGGCCACCGCCAGATGGAACAGCCCCGGGGGGGGGGGCGTGCTCTGCACCCCGAGGAGAGAGGGGTCCTTGGGCCCGGAGGGCATAACCCCGGGAGAGGCTGGGAGAGGAGGACTCAGGTAAGAGGCTCCGGAGAACGGGGCGTGGGCTCGCTGCCAGGCTCCGAGTAGAAGGGTCCTAACGTTGAAAAATCCCGCCGATCCACGCACAGTGTGCGAGGCGTATGCAGGTCAGGCAGGAGGGAGGATCCGTCATCTCAGCGTTCCCGGGTGGGGCGGTTACTTGACAGGCTTGTGCTAGGGCCAGGGGCTGGGCCAGGGGCAGGGAGATCTCTCCTGGTGGTAGAGGAGACATCACTCTTTTTTTAAAAATATATTTTATTGATTTTTTGCAGAGAGGAAGAGAGAGGGATAGAGAGATAGAAACATCAATGCGAGAGAGACATCGATCAGCTGCCTCATGCACGCCCCCTACTGGGGATGTGCCCGCCACCCAGGTCCATGCCCTTGACCGAAATCGAACCTGGGACCTTTCAGTCCACAGGCCGACGCTCTCTCCACCCAGCCAAACCGGTTTCAGGGAGGATACATCATTCTTATGTGTAGAAAAGAAGGTATCCGAAGAGGAGAGCTTTTTAAACATGTATGTGAAAAATAAATATTTTTATTGATATTCCGAGAAGAAGGGAGCGGGAGAGGAAGACAGAAACATCCACGATGACAGAGAACCAGGGACCGGCTGCCTGCTGCTCGCCCCTCCCTGGGGATCCAGCCTCCCACCAGGCATGTGCCCTGACCGGGAATCAAATCCATGCTGGGTCATAGGTCAAGGCTCGAGCCCTGAGCCACGCCGGTGGAGATGGAGAATGTTTAAAAAGAGTTTTAGTCTTTAATCATCTCCACCATCAGCTTAGAGCAGGGGTGGGAGGGAGGGAGGCTGAGTGTCTCCCCCGCCCCCCAACAGCACCCAAAACAGATGCCGCCCTGTGAACACGCCCCCGGAGGTGTGGGCGCAGCCTCGGCTCCCAGTGGGTGGAATTGAGACCGCAGAGTCGTTTCAGGATGGCAGCAACGCGGCCGGGAGCCTCCCTCCCCGTGTGGCTGCTGCACCCTGGCCAGGAAGCGCACCTGCAGAGCCTCCAGCCCGGCTGGCAGGCCCTGGGGGAAGGGCAAGGTCACGAACGACACTGGGGATCGGCCTGGGCAGTCCCCCCTGGAGAATTACGTGGGGGCGGGGGCTCTCTCTTCCTGGGAGCCGGGACCCCCGTTGGGAAATGTCTGCAGCTCCGTGCTCCAGGCAGCCCTGACCGAGGGGGCGGAGCTGGTGATTAAGATCAGCCCCGTCAGCAGGCCAGGCTTGGAAGAATCTCCCGGATGAAGCCAAGGCCTGAAACCCTGTGGTTGAGGGCACTTGTGACGGGAGGACTGCCCCCTGCTGGTGGGAAAGAAGCTCGGCGGCACCAAACACCATCATCACCGTGGACGCCAAGAGGCCCTGGTCCCGGGATGGCAAACTCAAGCAACTCCGAGCCAGTCATTAACCTGCATAAGGACGGATTAGGGAGGCACCTGCGTGGACTGAGGCCCGGGTTTTCCAAAGACGTCCATTCCATTCCAGGCGCTTATGTCACGGGACCTGGGGCTGGGGAGGCCTGTGTACTGGGGCTGTTAGTAATCGCTCATGTGCCTTCTTTTGTGTACTCACTGGTTTAAGTCCCTTAGCTCTTCAGAAATATCACTTTCCATGGGGGAAATTTCCCCTCTCATGATTAAACACACACACACACACACACACACACACACACACACACCTCTTCCTTCCTTCCTCACTCTTAATCACCTTCTCCCATAATTGGCACTCAGAATGTCAAAGGAGAAGGAATTAATTAACGGGACTATCCAGTACAGCAAAAAAGCATGCTTGCTGCAAGGCTCGGGGACTGATTGATATAAAAAGCCACTTCCTTAAATATTTGGAGCGCTTTTGGGAATCACAAACCTCGCTGGTAATCGAGAGATCCTTAACTACACCCAGGTCCTGGCTGGTGGCCAGAGGACGCGGAGCTGCGGGAGGCGGGGTGTGGAAATCCCGGCCTCAGCAGCACCTCAGCGAGGAGACCTCTTTCCCCGCCGGGGTAGGTGGCTCCCCAGGTGCAGCCACAGCAGGGGTCCCTGGAAGATGTCGGACCTGACTGACTGAGCGCCTGCCGTGCTGTCAGGAGCTTCGCAGGAGCGGCATTTCACCCCCATCCTTGCAAGACGGGCGACAGGATTATCTCCATTTTACAGATGAGGACACTGAGGCTCAGCGTGGCTGCGGGTTCCCCCTGCCACGCGTCTCTTTATTGAAATCACAAAGGATCCACACTTAGCTTTGCTCTTCCCAGCCCTCCTGGGGACCCGAACCCCCAAACTCAGCCTGCGAGTGTTTTGACAGCTCAGCCTGCAGCCAGAACCTGAGCCTGGGAGGTGGAGCCAGGAAAGCACGGCGCCCCGCCCCGTCCCGCCTCCAGCTCAGGCCTCAGCCAATGGTGACGCGGAACACGGAGCCTGCCGTCCAATCGCCGCCCGCCCCCTCCGAGGCCCCGCCCCTTCCCTC
>PVJN01046732.1:0-16312 GCA_004026805.1 Lasiurus borealis
CACACACACACACACATACACCACACACACCACACACACTCACACCACACACACACACTGCACACACACACCATACACACCACACACACCATACACATCACACACAAAGACACACACACGACATACACACACTCACTACACACACACCACACAAACCACACACACACCACACACACATGACATGCACACCACACACTACACACACGCACATGCCAGACACACACACACATCACAAATACTACACACACACACACCACACACTACACACACACAAACACATAAAGACACACAAAAAAAAAACACACACACACAATCATGACACAAGAGGCGTCCTCCTCCCTCGGGCGTCTCTGAATCAGCCCAGACGGAGGTCGGGGGGCAGTGTCCTGTCCGCCCTGTCCCCCCCGTCAGGGCTCAGGGGGCCAGGGGCCAGGCCAGCAGCGCCCGGAGCCCCTTCCCGCTGCTCAGAGTGACCGCAGGTGGCTCTTCCCGCCCGGAGCCGAGGTGACCTGTGCCCCCACATGGAACAGTTGGTCCATCTCACAAACGTCTCCGTCAGTGGGGAGCCCGCGGGGGACGGGGAAGGGCAGGGCTGCCGGCAGCCCTCTGCCCATGCTCCGTGTATCCTGCTGCCCCCCGGCTGCCACCGCACCACAGCCACAGCTCGGTCCCGCACTCCCCTCCCTCTCCTCTCCTCTGGGCGGGACCCGGAAGGACACATGGGCTCAGGCTCCGATGGGCCCACCCGCCTGGGCCCTGCACGGCGACCCGCCACCCGTTGGGGTCCAGCGAAGTGGGGCACAGCCGGATCAGACCTCGGGGCACCAACCACAGAAGAGCAGGCCCACCTCCCGCGCCAACCTAACCAGCTGAGTCCAGCCCTCAAAGCAGACCTGGTTTTTGTTTTGTTTTGTTTTAAATACATTTTATTGATTTTTCACAGAGAGGAAGGGAGAGGATAGAGAGTCAGAAACATCGATGAGAGAGAAACATCGATCAGCTGCCTCCTGCACGCCCCTACTGGGGATGTGCCCACAACCAAGGTCCCTGCCCTTGACCGGAATTGAACCTGGGACCCTTCAGTTCGCAGGCCGACACTCTATCCACTGAGCCACACCGGTCTCAGCTGAAGACCTGTTTTAAGTGTTAAGATGCCAGCCTGGCTGGTGTGGCTCAGTGGCTGAGCCTCGACCTAGGAGCCGGGAGGTCACGGTTCCATTCCCGGTCAGGGCGTGTGCCTGGGTGGCGGGATCGATCCCCAGTAGGGGGCGCGCAGGAGGCAGCTGGTCCATGGTTCTCTCTCATCATTGATGTTTCCACCTCCCTCTCCCACCTCTCTGACATCAGTACAAATACAGCGGAACCTCGAGATAACAGTGTCCTAACATACAAGACTTTTGAGACACGAGCCGTCGAGCGAGGGATTTTTGCTTTGAAATACGAGCAACAGTTGAGATACGAGTCATCGCGCGGATCGGCCGGCTGCCCACGACCCACCCGTTTACCGTGACGCGAGCGTCTCATCGTTTCCCACAACTCAAGGTGACGGAACGAATTAAACTCGTATCTCGAGGCGCCACTGCACAGTTCTCAGAACCTGAAGATGCCGATGACAACACCGTGCGTGCAGGTGCAGGGACAGCCACGGCGTCTCCACGGTCAGTGAGCACCGGCTCCCGCTCCTCGGCCAGACCCCGGCCTCCCCCAGGCAGTGTCCGCTGCAGGACATGTTCCCGGGGACAGGGCACGGCGGTCTGCAGGGGGCTGGCTGTGTGCCTGGACCGGGCAGGCGTCCGCTCCACAGCGAGGTCCTGAAATCTGTCACATGTGCATCTACGGTTCCACTGAGACAGGGGTTCCCGGACGGGGAGCTGAGGCCCCGGCTCGGGAGTTCAGCACCAGGGACAGGGCTCCGGGTGCCAGGCTCCCTGCCCTCCCTGAGGCCCCCCACACTCAGCACCAAACCCCGAGGGCAGGCACAGCTGCCACGCGGGACTGGTTCTCGCGTAAAACCCGGCTTTCGGAGCCTCCGGGACCGGCGGCCGTGCGCACGGCGGAGGAAGGTGTGCTCCCTGGCGTGGCCACGGTGCCTGCGCCTGCGACTGTCCTCCCGGCTGATCAGACCTCGTTCACGACCTCACTCCCACCTCCTCTGTCCGCCCGGCCGCCGGGGGAGCGGGTGCGGTCACGGGGGTCCAGGGGGCAAAGGCTGACGTCAGAAAGAAGACCTCGCTGGGGGGCGGGTGGTGAGCGAAACCACGGGCAACAGGAGGGGCAGCTGGGGAGGCAGCTGGGGGGCCTGAGCGTGCCCAGCACCCCCATCACTCAACAGCATCACTCACTCCTGCTAACCTTCCAGAAACACCCCCTCACCAAGGTCTGCGCTGAAGGCACTCCGGCCGGCGTGTGTGTCACTCAGCAGCATCGGTCACTCCTGCTAACCTTCCAGAAACACCCCCTCACCAAGGTCCCCGCAGAAGGCACTCCGGCCGGCGTGTGTGTGTGAAGTCGTGCTGAGGACCGGAACGGGGACTGCACACGCATCTCTGATAGAGGCCTGGGCTCCACAGGGTTCCCGGAAACAGACCATCCCCTTCAAAGACGCGCTGGAGCCCGAACCGGCGTGGCTCAGTGGGCAGAGCGTCGGCCTGTGGACTGAAGGGTCCCGGGGTGGGGGTTCCATCCTGGTCAAGGGCATGGACCTTGGTGGCAGGCACATCCAATGTAGGGGGTGTGCAGGAGGCGGCTGATTGATCTCTCTCGTCGATGTGTCTGACTCTCTATCCCTCTTCCTTCCACTCAGTAAAAAACCAATAAAGTAAATATTTGATGCGCTGCAGACGGGGTGCACGCGGGTGACAGAGGCCCTCACAAAGAAGCCACCGCCACACGCGCTCGGCTCCGGGGGAAGAAGCTTCTTGCAAAGCTAAGCACCTTCTTATCGCAGGCCCGGCAGCCACCTCCTGGGTATTCGCCCAAACGAGCCGGAAGCTCTCGTCCACGCAGAAACCCACACAAAACCCCACGCGGGGCGTTTACGGCAGCCCCGTTCAGAACCGCCGGGAAACTTAAAGCACCAGCGACGTCCCTCACGAGGCAGGGGGCGGGGGGGTCCCCTGTGGTCCGTCCCGACCAGGGCCGGTCACTGGGCGCCAAGAGGAAGTAAGAGCTCAAACCCCGGAAGACGCAGTGGCTGAGCGCAGAAGCCGACCGAAAAGGCCCATCCGTGCGGCTCCATCTCTGTGGCGCCCGGAAAGGAAGGAGGGACTGGGGCAGGGACAGGCCATGCTGCAGGGTGGGGAGGATGAGGGCGCAGCCACAGGCTCCATCCATCCTCCGACACGGAGCGTGGAAACCAGACTGTCCACGCCCACAGGACACGCCACATAGAACCGGGCCCAGCGTTGCTGGGGTCTCAGCGGCGATCAGAATGGAGAGCGGGGTCCACTCTAGAGCAGGGGCCCTGACAGCACCGGTCACCCTGTCCCCAAAGCTGGGGGCGTGGGGGGTGACTCACCACCAGACCGCCAAAGGGGACCGTGCGTGAAGGCGGGTGCTGGCAGGTGTGGCTGCTTCTGCTGAGCTCCCGCGGAGAAGGCAACCTCACACGGTGGTCGCGTCAGGAAAAGTGTTTGGGGACGGACGGACACAGAGAGGAGGTCAAGGGTTTCCGGACACGGGATGCTGGGAGAGGCCCGGCAGACCCCCCACCCCCCTGTCCCGGGGAGCCCTCGCTGCTCTGGGACCTCTGACCTCTGGGCCCCGAGACGGTGGGTGAAGCACCCCTCTGTGCGGGCAGGGAGGGCAGTCCCGGGAGCTAGCGCTCAGGACCAACGCCGTCAAGCTGAGCCCAGCCCCTGTCTTCCCCAAGTCTGCATCCTGCTGGGGGGAGGCGGCCAGCGACCACCGGACGCTCCGCAGGGAAGCCGGGCCCACCGTCCAGGCCCCGCCCCGCCACCCGCCCCTCACCGCCAGCACGGACCCCGAGGCCCGGCCCACGGCCCGCCTGCTGTCTGAGGCCGGGGGTTCCCGGAGAACCGAGCTGCATTCCCTCCGCTGTCCGCGACGTGGAGGGCAAGCTGTCACACGCAGAGGCTGGCGGGGTCAGATACACGAGTTGCACATGCTCGGTACAGGGTCACATTTCCCCCCAGTACGGCACACAGCGTGCCCTCAGACTGCCCTCCCCTCAACTACCCCGGCATCCTCCCACCCCCGTAATCACCATTAAGAACCCCCAGACTGCCAAAACCGGTGTGGCTCAGTCAGCAGATCTCAACCTGTGGGTCGTGACCTGTTTTCTGATGGTCTCAGGCTCTACAGCGGTGACCCACAGGTGGAGAACCACTAGCAGGGTCCCCTAAAACCATCAGAAAACACAGATATTTACATGACGATTCACCACCACACGAGGAGCTGTGTTAAATGGTTGCAGCATTAGAAAGGTTGAGAACCACTGGCTCAGTGGATAGAGCATCGGCCTGCGGACTGAAGGGTCCCAGGTTCGATTCCGGTCAAGGGCATGTATCCTGGTGGCGGGCACATCCCCAGCAGCAGGTGTGCAGGAGGCAGCTGATCGATGTCTCTCTCTCATCGATGTTTCTAGCTCTCTACCCCTCTTCCTTCCTTCCTCTCAATCAATAAAATATATTTTTTAAGAAAGAAAAAGAATCCCCAGACCCTCATCCACGTCTTTGCAAAGGATGTCCTGTTCCCGGCGTAAAGGGAGCACCGGGGCTGGGGGGCCCACACCAGCCTCGGCCCTCGCCACGGGCCCCTCCCGGTGCCCTGAAGGTGGAGACACACATGAGTGTCCAGCACGAAGCCCCTGGACGGAGGCTCCCCGCACTCTTACAGCCCCCACGGCCCTCGCACCCCCTGGGCACAGAGCCTCTGGGACTTAGGGTTCTGTCCACCCTCCGGGGACACGAGAGGTGACTTCCCAGGACCGGGACCGGGAGGGTGAGGGGCAGGAGGAGAGAAGGGAGTGGGGAGAGGCAGAGGGGGAGGGGAGGGGAGGGGAAGAGAAGGAGAGGGGGAGGGGCTGGGTCAGGGACCACTGCAAGGCGCGGGGAGGAAACAGCTCTGGAGACCCCGGGCCCTGAGCCCGCCCGGCCCCCGCTCCCCAGGGGAGCTCCCCCTGAGCCCCAGGCCCCGACCCCGAAAGGCAGGGGCTCCCCAAAGCTCTGCGAGGCCCCCTCATGGAAAGAGAAACTTTCCATCCTGTCCAAATGGGACCATCTCTGGTGATGAGAGAGAGAGAGAGAGACAGAGAGAGAAGAGGAGAGGAGAGGAGAGGAGAGGAGAGGAGAGGAGAGGAGAGGAGGAGGGAGACACACACACACAGACACACACACACACAGACCTACAGACCTACACACACATACCTACACACACCTACACACACCTACATACATACCCATACACACACTTACACACACATACACACATACCTACACACACACACCTACACACACACACACACACACACGTGTGCGGGAGAGGGCGCGGGAGCAGGAAGGATGGAGGGAGGAGGCCATGCGTCGTGGAGGAGGCCCCGGTGTACCTGGAACCCCCTCTGCCTGCGGGGCCCACGGGGACACGGGGCCTCCGTGCAGCCGGGCCTGGGGGACCCGGGTCTCACCCCGCCCAGCGTCCCCGACAGCCAGCGAGGAGGCCAGCACAGGGCGAGGGCCGGAGGGCCCCCCTGAGGGCCCACACAGGGCTGCTGCCAGCCTGGGCCCCCCGAGGGGAGGCTGGCGCCCCTTTACCAGATGCACTGACTCTTCATGGGGAGAGCTGCCCGGGCCGTGATCCCCACGGACAAACCAGGGGCCCCCGCACTCACCACTGCCTGCCTCGTGGCCGCCGCTCACTGGACACCAAGGGCAGGATGTCTGATAACAGCGTCCATTCTCCCCCCGGGGAGGGGAAGGGCCTGCTGCTCCTCCTGGGTCCCTGCACCCCCTTCCTGCCCGGGCCCAGCACGCGGCCCTGCCTGCGCCTTCAGCACCGCGACGCCCCTCACGCAGCGGTGCCCGCAGACAGAGGTGCCGGAGCCGCCTCTCACAGCTGCCTGCGCCATGCGGAGCCCGTGGCCTCGCAGACAAGCCGCTGAGCTCTGCTGTTACCTCCATTCAGGCCTATGAAACCTCGTGTTTCCGGCAAACAGCACGCACTCCGCAAACCGCCACGGAGCAGGCCCGGGGTCTGTCTGAGGGTGGCGGGGGGCGAGGGGGAAAGGCAGGGGAGGCCCACTGCACAGGCCGCCGCGGGCTCCGTCTCTCCCCGCGTGTCTGGGGGCGCAGGCCACGACACAGGCGGCCGGGGACACAGACATCTGGTGGCAAACGCTTTGCCGACTCGGACGGATCCCGGAAGCCGAGCTCCGTGATCAGACACGCAGACAGACACACGGACACGGCAGACAGACACACGCAGACGGACACACAGACAGGGCAGCGGGGAGCAGCTGCAGACCCCCGGCCCGGGCAGGCGGGCGGTGAGGCCGGCTGGCGGCTGGAAGGGAGGGGGGAGCACAGGGTCTGTGGGGAGGGATTCGGGCTCCCGGGAAGGTGGGTCCCGAGCTCACTCACCGTCAGGAAGGAGCACCGGCTCAGCACAAAGCCCGGGGGACCCGCACCCCAGGCGCCCACTCTGCGCCCAGAGACACGCCCCTCCCGGCCTGGCCTCTGGGTGACAGCCCGGCGGCTCCGATTTCTTTGGCTGCGCCCACACCTCTCGGCATCTCCTGGGGCCGGCAGGGCCACCGCCGTGAGGGGATGATCTGCGATCCTCGGGGTGTCCCTGCATAGAACACGCCCACCCTCCTCCCGCCCCAACTGAAGGAGCTTCGTAGCACTCCCTCGTAGCCCCGGTGACGACGGAGGGAAACTGTAAAAGAAGGAGCTGCTCCTTTAACTGGCGTCTGTTTGGACATGAGCAAGCCCTGGCCTGTCAGTGTGACAAGACACGGGCCCCCTGCGGGTGCTGCTCTCCCACCTCGGGTTTCTGGGTGCCCCTGAGCCGCCCCGAGAGGCAGAGGGGGGATGGGAGGGAAAGGGGAGGGGAGTGCCTGGGTCAGGGACCACTGCAAGGTGGGGGGAGGAAACGGCTCTGGAGACGCTGGGCCCTGAGCCCGCCCGGCCCCCGCTCCCCAGGGGAGCTCCCCCTGAGCCCCAGGCCGCAGACCCGACACCAGCGGTCCCGACCCCGAAAGGCAGGGGCTCCCCAAAGCTCTGCGAGGCCGGCCCCCTCGTGGAAAGAGGAACTTTCCATCCTGTCCAAATGGGACCATCTCTGGTGATGAGAGAGAGAGACAGACAGAGAGAGAGAGGAGGGGGGAGAGACACACACACATACACACATACCCCTACACATACATACACAGACACACACCTACACACATATATACACATGCACACACCTACATGCATATATACACATACCTATACACACCTACACACACTTACACCTATACACATATATATACACCTACACACCTATACACACACACACACACACACACACACACCAGAGCTGCCCCGCGTACCTCCAGCACGGAACCTCTTGGACCGGCACGTGGGCGTGGGTGAAAGGCCTGGGCGGTGAGGCCGCCCGTCCCCCCTCCCCCCTCCCCTCTCCCCGGTGATGGACAGCAGGTGAGGGTAGAGCACACAGCCTCTCTGGGAGCCCGGGACCCCCAGCCAGCCCCCCACCCCCCCCAAAGCTGGGAAATCGCGACTAACCCAGCAGCCACACAGCCAGCCTGGCGAGGGAGAGCCCCCAGGGACATGAGGCCCCCGTCAGGGCTGGTCCCTCCCCAGACGCTCCTGATGGACGGAAGGAGCCACGCTGACCCCACCGGCCACGGAGGGACGCCCTCTGCCCATCCGCGGGCCGAGGCGGCTCTCCGGAGCTCTGGGGCCCGGGCGGCTCTCGGGCACCTGGCTGAGTGCAGCTCTGTCTCAGGACAGTCATGTGACTGCACGGAGGCGCCGGGGGCCAGGAGTGGGGTGCTGCCCCGAGGGGCCGAGCATCGGGGTCCCGGGATGGGGGACAAGGCCCGGAGCCCAGGACCCCGAGGGACGGGGAGCTCACAGCTGCCTGCCCCAGGCCCAGGATGGACAGGGACACCGGCCCCAGGCGCCCTGGGAAGCCCAGGCTTGTGCTGGAGAAACTCGGGGAACGGAGGTGCCCGGGGGCCCGCTGCCCTCGCCCGGGGAACAGGGCACAGCCTCCCTCGGGGGCTCGGCGGGACGGCAAGACCGGAACTGCCCTCTCTCTGGGTGGCACATCGGGTCTGCCCCGGCGCCCGCTGCCCGCCCAGGCCCGGGCGGGAGTGAGAGGACGGCCGTCTTTGGAAAGAGGGGCTGTGGCGGCCCAGGCCCCACCCCGAGAGCGCGTGTGTGTGTGTGTGTGTGTGTGTGTGTGTGTGTGTGGGCTCGGGTGCTACAAACGGAGCACCGGGAGCAGGAATCCAGGGCGTCACCGTCGGCGCGGGCCGTGTGGGGCCCAAACCTGGCACAGGGTGCACGCTGGGCGAGGAGCGCCGTGTGGGGGTGCTGGAAGCCCCAGACCAAACACCCCTCTGCCTGCGACACCTCCTCCTGTGCCCCCGGACACCCAGGTGCCCCCCCACCCCCCCCTCCTCACGGAGCCCCGGAGCCTCTTGCACAGACGCTGCCCACGGAGCCGTCCCAGCTTCTCCCCGAGGCCTGCGACTCACACCGGAAACCGGCTTCCCACAGAGCTGTGAGGCCACAATGGGGCTGGGTGTGCCTGGGTGTGCCTGTGCGTGTGTGTGTGCCTGTATGAGCAATGGGTGGTATGTGCATGTGTGTGCACAAGTGAGCAATGGGGTGGTGGATGCCTCTGTGTGTGTGCACGTGTGAGCAATGGGGAGGTGTGTGTCTGTGTGTGCATGTATGCACATGGGAGTAATGGGGAGGTGTGTGCATGTGTGAGCAATGGGGTTGTGTGCGCCTATGTGTGCATGTATGAGCAATGGGGTGGCATGTGCCTATATGTGCATGTGTGAGCAATAGGGAGGTGTGAGTCTGTGTGCGCACGTGTGAGTAATGGGTGGGTGTGCCTGTGTGTGCCTGTGTGCTCATGTGTGCATGTGTGAGTAATGGGTGTGTGTGCCTGTGTGCATGTATGAGCAATGGGGTGGTGTGAGAAATAGAAAGGTGTGTGTCTGTGTGTGCATGTGTGAGTAATGAGTGGTGTGTGCCTGTGTGTGCCTGTGTGCTCATGTGTGCCTGTCTGAGTAATGGGTGGCTGTGCCTGTGTGTGCCTGTGTGCACGTGTGTGCATGTGAGAGTAATGGTGGGTGTGCCTGTGTGCTCATATGTGCATGTGTGAGTAATGGGTAGTGTGTACCTGTATGTGCCTGTGTGCTCATGTGTGCCTGTCTGAGTAATGGGTGGCTGTGCCTGTGTGTGCCTGTGTGCACGTGTGTGCATGCATGAGTAATGGGTGGCTGTGCCTGTGTGTGCCTGTGTGCATGTATGAGCAATGGGGTGGTGTGAGAAATAGAAAGGTGTGTGTCTGTGTGTGCATGTGTGAGTAATGAGTGGTGTGTGCCTGTGTGTGCCTGTGTGCTCATGTGTGCCTGTCTGAGTAATGGGTGGCTGTGCCTGTGTGTGCCTGTGCATACGCGTGTGCCCTGTGAGCAGCGGGGCGGCGTGTGCCTGTGGGTGCGTGTCTGTGGGACACTACTTCCTGAAGGTCGCCTCCCTCACTCGCACAGACTCGCTCGCCCCCCTACGAGGAGAGCCGTGGGGTGGACCGTGTGTGAGAAGCGGGTGCTTTAGGGGAAGCGCCTGTAGGTTGGTGGCGGTTTAGTGGGTGAGCACGGCCCCCTCCCCCGCAGCTCCCAGGGGCCGCACACACTCAGTCACCCGTCACCATCATGTCGTCCACAGGATGCGGCTACGGTCCCTACAGACGGCTACGGCGCCTTTGCTCAGCCACGGGGAACCGGAGTGGCGTGACCTCGCGTCCGGCACCTGAGTGCGGGCCGCAGACCGAGGGCGGAATTACGGTCCAAACCGCCGCTCCCAGGCAGGCACCTCCGGCCCGGACCCTGGACCCCGGAACCCAGTCCCTGGACCCCCGCTGGGCACCTCTCCCTGCTCGGCCTGAATTCCACGGAAAGGTCCCCCCCAGCCCTCTGCCCTCACCCCAGCCCCCGCCCCTCCCCGACCCCCGTTTCCTGGTGGGGCTTTCTCGGACCCTCCCCCTGTGAGGGCTCCCCTCCGGGAGAGACCTGTGTGTGGGCAGAGGTCCTGGGGACGCTGTCGCTGCCAGGGAACCGGGGGAAGGCCACGCCGCCTCCACCCACCCCGACACCAGCCTCCCCGCCGGGCGCCCTGCGCTCCGGGAAGAATTATGAATGAAGCTGTCAGCATCCGCCGAACGTGGACAAGCCAGCAGCTCCCTGGCGCACATGCTCAGTGCTGTCCAGCGGCATGGGCAGCCACGCAGAAGGCATCGGCGGCCACGGCGGCGTTTACAGCAGGAACTTCGGACACCAGCGTCGCCGCCCGCAGATCCCCCGTGCTGACCCCTCTCCGCGGCAGGGGCTCGCGCCCAGGCCGAGGGGGAGCAGGCTTTGCACGGACACAGCCCCAGCCAACCCCATCTTCCCCGCACCCCCGAGCGGGCACTGGCCACCAGGTTCCCCGCTGACGAAGCCCCGCGAGGGTCAGGGCCTGGGGCTCTGCCAACCTCCGCCATGCCCGCCGCCGCACCCCCACCCGGTCACCCTGGCGGGCGGGCGGCCCCTGGGACGGCACAGCATGGGCCTCTGCCTGCCTCTGCCTCTGCCTGCCGAGGGGCTCCGGGTTTTCACGGCACAAAACGCGCCTCCCAGCCTCCGTCCCAGCCTCCCTGCCTGCCTCCTCCTCCAGGGTAGAGGCCTGACCCCAGCGCACGGGGGAGCCTGGCTGGCTGGGCCTGCGCTCCCTCCGGAACCAGGGACCAGGGACCCGGCTCGGCGGCTGCTGCCCCGGCTCCTCTCGCTGCTCCCTGGGGGCCGTCCACCCAGGGCATCGCTGAGATCGCCGCTCAGACCGCTCTCCTGCCCGCAGGATCCCGATCACCGATCGCAGCCCAGAAAGGAACTTGTCTGCTCAGAACCACAGCCAGCAGCTCCCCGAGCCCTGCGAGCCGCCCTTCACCCCCTCCTCCATGGCAACCGAGCGGCTCCCCGCCGAATCCACCCTCCCGCCGCCCGATGCCTGATGCCTGGGGATGGGGATGGGGATGGGGGTGATGGGGAAGGGGATGGGGATGATGGGGCTGTGGATGGGGAGAGGAGCAGCGCCCAGAGGAAGGAGCAGCAGAGCCCCCGTGCCAGGTGCCGGCGCTGCCCGGGGGAGGTCAGCCGGCGGCCGCCCACTGCCTACCTGATGCCGCTGCCCCTGGCGGGACGGAGAGGGTGAGTCACGGGCACTTACCCCGGTGGCGAGCCCGCTGCACCGCCCGCAGCATCAGACGCCGCCGAGCCGGGAGGGAGGAGGGAGGGAGGGAGGGAGCCGGCCGCCCGTTCCCGGGAGCCACACGCGCGCTGCTCCCCGGTCAGAGGACGGGGCTCTGCGGAGGGCGGGCGGCCTCAGGCGGGGAGGCTGCAGCAGCGCGGGGCTCGGCCACTGCAGCGCACAGGCTGGCGAGGCATGTGCCGTGGCCCCAGCTCCGCGGAAAACACGGATCTGGAGCGCGCGCCCCGTGGACGCGGGGGCGCCCCTGCCGGGCCCGCGAGGGGGAGGCTCGGCGCTCCCGGGGGAGCCGGCGCCCGGACCGCCCCTCCGTGCGCGGGGCCTGGGGACCAGACGGAGGGACGGACGGAGGGAGGGACGGCGAGCAGGTGCCGCCGCCCTGCCTCCTCGCACGCAGGCTGGGCCGCCCGTAATCTCGCTTCACGAGCTCCCTGTCCGGAGGAGCCGCCCACCGCGGTGATCTCATCGGCGGCGGCGCCCAAACATGGGCAGCTTCCTCGCGGCGTCACGCTGACGCCGGGCCAGGCGGTGCGGGCAGGTGCGGGGCAGCGGGCAGTGGCCACACCAGGCCGCTCTGGCCCCGGCGGCGTGCCCTGGGCTCCGCATCATCAGAAAAGTTACCTCCTCGCTGCTGCGCCGGGCTCCCTCTCCCCGCGGCTCCTCCCCCGGAGAGGGCATGGGGAGCCCTGGCTGGTGGCTGCGCAGACCTCCAGCTTCGGACCAGAACCACCACCAGCAGCATTGGCATCAGCGACCTGTGACCCCGCCTCTCCACCCCTGATGTGCACACAGCTGCTGCCCCTGGGATGCCCTGTGGAGGGAAGGATCCAGACCAGGCGGCCAGACCTCTGTCAGGCCCAGGCACCGGCTCAGGCCCTCGTGGACACTCTGGTGCGTGGACGACCCCGGACTCTGCTGAGGCGGCTTCGGGGCCACAGGGACAGACGCCCCACGTGGAGGCTGGGGAAGCGAGGAAGGGCCTTCGGGACTTTTCCCGCCTGCTCCTCGGAGGTCCTGGAGCAGCCGTTCTCAACCTTCCTAAGGCCGAGACCCTTTAAGACAGCTCCTCATGGGGTGGTGACCCCCAACCTTAAAATCATTCCCGTGGCTACTTCCTCGCCGTCGTGTTGCTCCTGTTGTGAATCGTCACGTACGTATCTGTGCTTTCCGACGCTCTGAGGCTCCACAGCAGCGGCTCTCGACGTGCGGGTCTCGACTCGCACCGCTGCCAGCAAGGACCCGGAGGGACGCTCGGCTCCGTCTGCCCGTCTGCGGCCGGCGGTGAGGGAGGGCCTGGTTCCCCCCTGCACCCTGCACTCTCTCCCTGTCCCACTCCATCCACACCGGGGAGATGCACGTGGGTCAGCCAGGAGGCACAGGGGTCGCGTTGCTGCCTGAACAGGCTCCCGGCCGCATCCCACTGGGGACCACACGGCTCTGCCCTGTCCCCCAGGGGGAGGGGCCCCCACCCAGGGCAGCGCTCACAGGGAAACCCACGCACGGCCCCCCGATCCCGGCCGACGAGACCAAGTCCCCGTCCCCGAGGGACCTGGGGCCTGACCTCAGGGACAGCACCTGTGGGTGGGCCCCTCGGACAACACCCAGACTCAGTGCCACCTGGGACCGGAGTGTCTCGTTGCTTGGAAACGGGTCTTTGCCGAGACACAACAAGTGGAGTACGTCGAGGGGCAGAGGTGGTGGAGGACGGGGCTCGGTCCTTCGTGCAGCGGCCTCCTCGCGGGACGGGGAGGTGACAGAGCCGCCAAGAGCTCACT
Source organism: Lasiurus borealis (assembly GCA_004026805.1). Taxonomy (NCBI): domain Eukaryota; kingdom Metazoa; phylum Chordata; class Mammalia; order Chiroptera; family Vespertilionidae; genus Lasiurus; species Lasiurus borealis. The sequence continues at coordinate 13,280 of PVJN01046732.1, forward strand.
GGTGTGCGGAGAGCCGTCCACGAAGCCACGCCCCCCGCCCCCCTGGGGGAAGAGCAGGGCCACGGCCACAGCACAGGCCACGGAGCATCTATACCATCCATCGGCTTTGTAAGGCAGCACCGGGCGCATTGCCACGAGGTGGACACCGGGCCCTGTCCCCAAGGGGGCATTGCCATTGAGGGAAGCGGATGGCCCAACGGTCAGGCCACCCACAGGCCCGTGGCTGGGCCTCGCCGAGGTCCCCCCTCCTGGGCAGACGGCTCCTGACACAGCCCCCAGCACCCAGGCCGGGGACCCTCCGCCTGCTACGCCGACACCCATGTGGTCGGAGTGACCTCAGGAGCCCGGGGGCAGGCAGATACCGCCGTCCCCACCCCCCGCTCCGGGGATGCCAGCAAAGCTGGGGAACGGACCCCCCCAGCCAGATACCTCCCCTGCCACCTCCTCCCTCTTCCCCAGCTCGCGGCTCATCTTCCCGGAGCACGCACGTGGCCGGCCGGCCGGTCACAGGGTGCCCGGGACTTGGGAACGGCTGTGCGGGACGACCAGGCCACCCCGGGACCCCCCCACCCGGAGGGTCTGCCGTCAGCACGGGCCTCAGGCAGGGCCATGCCGCCGTCCAGGGGGGCGTGGCTGTGTGGGGTCCAGCAGCAGTAGACCGGGGTCTCCAGGGACACGGGACCAGCAGGGACCCAGAGGAGATGGAAATGGCTCCCGTGACATGGGAGCAGGAGGTTCCGATCTGCCATCGGCGGGCGTGAGATCTGGGCCCGGCGAGAACCCGGCGACCGAGAGAGAGAGAGAGAGAGAGAGAGAGAGAGAGAGAGAGAGAGAGTCCGCCTTCCCTCCGCCTGGCAGTCCCGGGACGGTGACCCCCTCCTCGGAGGCCCCCTCCATACGTACGCGGTGACAGAGCACACCCCGTCCCTCGGGCACCCGGAAACCACGGTTCACCACCTCCGCCTCCTGGTCCAGGGAACCCCCGGCCACTCCCAGGCACAGAGGGAGGAGGGCTCCCTCCGCAGGCGCCTCGGTGAGGGAGGGAGGCCAATGCCTGGGTATGCCCACCCGGTGTGCACGTCCCCACATCCTCCTGGGGAGCCAAGGCCAGCAACACAGCCCCCATCGGCCCCCATCAGCCCAAACACAGCCAGGAGCCGGCTTCAGGCAGCTCAAAGGAGCAGAGAGCACAGCCCCGGAGCCGGCACGGGTGGCAGCACTGGGCCACGCCCGCCCCTCGCAGCATCACGCACGCGGGGCCCACCAGCACCTGCTCGCTCGGCACACGGAACGGGTCTCGCCTTTGCCTCCGGTCAGCTGCCCTGTCCACCCGCGCCGGTCCCAGCAAACACAGCCCAGGGCGGGAAGGAGGAGGACAGCCAGCTGGTGGCAAACAAACCTCCCTCCCAGGAGGGGCCGCCGCGCCGCTGTTTGCCTGGCCTGCGCTGACCCCACGGGTTCTCGGCGTCCGAATCTCCGCGCAGAGGGAACCTCAGGGCACAGAGACCCAGCCCAGGGGGCTCAGGGGGTGACGGAGGCCACAGACCGGCGCCAGGGTCTGCAAGGCGGCGCGGTTTCTACTGTTTCCCCGAAAACAAGACCGTGTCTTCTATTGATTTTTGCTCCCCAAGAGGCGCTAGGGCCAAGACCGGTGTGGCTCAGTGGAGAGAGCGTCGGCCTGCGGACTGAAGGGTCCCAGGATCGATTCCGGTCGGGGGCATGTGCCTTGCTTGCAGGCTCATCTCCAATGTGGGGCGTGCAGGAGGCGGCTGATGGATGTCTCTCTCTCATCGATGTTTCTGACTTTCTATCCCTCTCCCTTCCTCTCTGTGAAAAGTCAATAAAATATATTTAATAATAATAAAAAAAAAGATGCGCCAGGTCTTATTCTCAGGAGATGTCTTATTTCTCCATGAAGAAGAAGACGGTCCACATTTATAAAGAACAACAACAAAAAAGGGAAACGTATGACCTGTCTGCAGGACGGTAGTCGTTGTCATCACAAACCAGCTCCCTGATGGGCCGCAGCGCAGCCGGAGCTGTGCGGGCCGGGCGAGGTCTCTTTACATCAGGAGCCAGACACCTGATGTTTGCTTCGGGGGCCTTCTATTCCGGGGAGGCCTGATGATCAGGGAGGTCTTATTCCTCGGGGGGTGGTGCCCTCTATGATAGCAAGAGGCAAACAGGAAGTGGGTCTTATTTTCAGGGGATGCCTTACTTTCGGGGAGACAGGGTACCCACAAAAGGGACTGATGGCAGCGGTCCAGGTCTGGCCGGTTTGCACCACGCACAGGCACGGTGCGCTAGGAGGAGGGGGAGTGCACAGGCATGGGAATCTTTGCATCGACCTCTCCTGGGGTCGCGGGGTCAGGGGGTCGCCGGGGGTCCTGGGACGCAGTGGAAGGCGCTCCGCTACCCGGTCAGCACCCTGTGTGGACAGCGGCTAACGCTGGTGTCGGCTTCTCTGGGGCTGAGCGTTCTCAGGCTGCGGGACGGGTTCTGTGCGATGTCCCGGCTCTCGGCCGCCTCGGCGGGCGAACGGGGCCCCTCACAGCGCCTCTCGCAGGGGCTCAGGGTGGCAGTCGCTGGGAGTGTCCCGGGGGATGGCCCTCGGGGCCTGCTCCGTCGAGAGGGCAGCGAGGACGGCGGGAAGCCATCCACCGAGCTCCCCTGCATTGTCGGAAGTGTCGGGGCCGTTGGGGGCATTTCCACACCACGGACCAGGCTCGGTGTGTGACTGAGGAGGCGCCTCTGGGGCTGTCTGGGCTGGTCCGGCAGCCAGTTCCCTCCAACCCTGTGACTCTGCCGGGAACTGTCACGGCTCTAACGGGACCTCCCATCACACCGAGAGCCTGTTGCTCGCATTCTCCCCCGCTCCAGGCCTCCAGGCGCCCCTTCCCTGTGAGCCACTAACGGGGACCCCGCACCGCGGAGCCCAGGCGAGGGAGGGCGGGGGGCGGGGGGGGGGACAGAGCTGCACACCCCTCCCTGCGGCAAACACCCACGAGGCGCCAGGCGCCGTCCGGTGTGGAC
>PVJN01046733.1:0-16312 GCA_004026805.1 Lasiurus borealis
CTCTGAGCCCCATTCTGAGCCCCACTGAGCCCCACTCTGAGCCCCACTCTGAGCCCCATTCTGAGCCCCACTCTGAGCCCCAGTTCTCCACTCTGAGCCCCAGTTCTCCACTCTGAGGCCTAGAATACTCCACTCAGAAGCCCAAGGTCGTTCAAACGCCTCCCGCCATGTCTGGGCAGTGGGATGGGGTGGTCCTCGGGCTCAGCAGCCCCCCGGTCCACACGGGCAGGATGTTTGCCTCCAGGAGGCCATGTGAGTGTCCACCTCCTCGCACCCGCCCGCACGCTCCTGCCCGGGGTCTCCCCCGGCGCCTGGGGCAGCCCAGTGCCTGCCAGGGCAGCCTCGGGGCCGGCTCTGAGCACACATCTCTTCCTCTCCTGTCTAACCGTGTGTGACCTCGGCCTGACTGCCAGCAGGGACCTCACAGGTCCTGGGGCTCCTGTGTCTGCACCTCCAACTCCGACACAAGTCCGGCTCCATCACCCCCTGTCAGGGGACCCGAAAGGAGCCTAGGACCCCCTCTTCCCCCCCCCCCTCGGCCTGCGGGAAAGGTACATTCTTTGTGTCCCGTTGGCACCCAGAGTGTCTCGGTCACTAGAGCGATCCACAAACACACGTCTTGTGCGCCTGTGGCTAACTGGGGGCCGGGAAGTCCCCCACGGATGGACACAGAAGAGGCATTTTCACAAACTTGGCAAGAAAGCCGGGAGAGAAGGGCCCCTCTCTCTCAGCGTTACCAGCACCCACCCCCGGGCAAGCCCGGTCCAGCCCCACATCCAACTTTCTTATGTATTTATTTAAACCCTGCCTCATTCCACAGAGAGTTTAAGGCTGCGCCGTGAATACCATCTTTGTGTGGCCTCCAGCGCCCAAGGCCGGGAAACCCAAGCCAGGCACGTCCGGAGGTGGGGCCTCCATATGGCCTGCAGCCTCGGCCAATCCCGCGGCGGCGGGGCCCCCGGCGGCGGCACCCTGCACCCTGCGGTCCTTGAGGGCCCCCCCCCCCCAGCCCCCGCCGGCGCTCCTCCACCCTGGGAGCAACACGTGGCACGTTTCCTTCGCTGGAAGATAAAACAAGTCACCCTTCTCCTTAGAGCCTGTGGACCAGCGGTTCTCAACCTTTCTAAGGCCGTGACCCTTTAATACAGCTCCTCATGTGGTGGTGACCTCCAGCCAGACTTCATAACTGTCATTTTGCTATTGTTGTGAATTATAAAGTAAATACCTGTGTTTTCCGGTGGTCTTAGGCGACCCCTGGGAAAGGGATCGCGACCCACAGGTTGAGAACCACTGCTGTGGACGAAGCCAGTGGCACCTTTGGGTGTGGGTGTGGGTGCCATGGCCACCAGGAGGAGAGGTGTAGGGGAGGCTGTCCGCCCAGGCTCCGTGCAAATCACGTGGGCAGGGGGAGGGTCACAGCTGTGCCCCCCGTAGAGTCTGCACCCGGCGCCTCCTTCGCCTGGCACCCGCTCTGGAGCTGCTGCTCCTTCCAGACTAGTCAAGGTGTCCCCTTGTCCTACCTGCCTGGCCGTCCCCCAGGATCCAGAGGGTGGCAGTTTGGAGGGGGGACCTCAAGTTCGTCTTCTGAGGGCTTGTGGGGCACGGCTGGGCCTGGCAGGTCTGAACACGGACAGCCCTGCAGGGAAAACGGACACGGGTCAGCGACGGCGGCCATCGGGGGCCTGAGGAGGTGGCGGGTCCCCGGACAGGATGTCCCCCAGGGGAGACCGCGCCCCGCACCCCCAGAAAAAGTGAGGGGCGGTGAGCTGGGGGCCCGGGGTGGCCTTCCCTTTATGAACCTTGGACTTGGGAGTCTCTGACATGCTTCGCTTTGCAAACCCGGGGCCCTGCAGGAGACCTGGGCTGCTTCCCAAGACTCTCCACCTGAAAGGGGGACACCCCAAGACCACTGGGCCTCCGGGACGTCCCCCACACAAGCTCCGCCCATCGCAGCGCCCCCTCCAGCTTCTGAGGGGAGAACCGAGGAAAGTCGGCAACAACCCGAGCTTGTGTGGGGCCCAGTGCAGCCAGTTGTTATAAAATAATGCCGAGACTGGTGTGGCTCAGTGGATAGAGCGTCAGCCTGGGGACTGAAAGGTCCCAGGTTCGATTCCCGTCAAGGGCATGTATGTACCTTGGTGGCGGGCACATCCCCAGGAGGGGGTGTGTAGGAGGTGGCTGATCGATGTTTCTAACTCTCTATCCCTTTCCCTTCTTCTCTGTAAAAAAAAAAAAAAAAAATCAATAAAGTATATTAAAAAAAAAACCACGTAGGCCCTGGCCGTTTGACCCGGTGGATATAGTGTTGGCCTGAGACTGAGTGGTCGCAGGTTTGATTCCAGCCGAGGGCACGCACCTCCGTTGCAGGTCTGATCCCCAGTAGGGACTGGGCAGGAGGCAGCTGATGGGTGATGATTCTTCTCTCCTCTCTCATCGACGTGTCTATGTCTCTATCCCTCCTCCTTTCTCTCTAAAAATCAATTAAAACACATGTAAAAAGAAGAAAGTCCATAAAAAGATTAAGTGAAATCATCCTGGAGGTGCCCCAAGGGAAGGCAGAGCTGAAACCGGACCCCGGGCACGTATGCATTCCGTCCGCTCCGATCCTGTCTCCTCTTGCTGAGCCCGCTCCTCTCGAGCGGGGGGACTTGGGGTGGTCCCGCCACCTGTTGGAAGTGCTTGGATGCCTGTAACCCAAGCAGGGCCCGAAAATAGCTCGGGACAGGGCACACCACGCTGGCGCTGCTCGGAGGCCGCTCTGGTGCAGGGTTTGGAGGGCGGGCATTCTTCAGCTCCAGCAGAGAGAGGCTCTGGGCGGCTGTGAGAGAGGGCCAGGCCTGAGTCCAAAGACCCTGGGCACCACCAGGCTCTGGGGGGTGGGTGGGGGAACACGGGGTGGGGGCTTGGTACCCCTTTCTGTGGAATAGGGGGCACGAGGCCTTCCCAGCGAGAGAGCCTTTGGGCAAGGCCTCGTCGAAAAAGCACACGTCACTCACCAACGACGGGCGGCCCCACAGGCCGAGACCCCTGTCCCGCGGCCCCCGCTGCCCCGGCCTGAAACCAAGCAGCAGCTGAGACACCGCAGATGGGTCCCGTGCCCAGGAGTCACATTGGCCAGAGCCAGAGCCACCGGCTTCCCGCACAGGGGATCAGCGACTTGGCCGGCTGCTCGGGGTAAAGGAGGCCACACTTCAGAGCAGCCTCCCGGGCCAGCGGAGGGGACGGCCACGGGCAGGAGGTCATGGGCGGGTGGAGGCCCCGGACCCATGGGTGAGGACCCTCACCCTCCCGCCCCCGCCCGCCGGGCCACGGCCAGGGTCTCGGCGGGCGGAGGTCCTGGCCACATGCTCAGCGGGCACAAATTCCCGGCACCCGAAATAGCCCGGGACACGGGACGCGGCGCCAGGAAGCTCTCGTTCAGCATCTCGGCAGCTGGCGGCTCCGGGCCGGGAATAAGGAACCGTATTAAGAGTTTCTAGGGCCGCATTCCGACGGGGACAGAGCTGGAGGCCCGGATCAGATGTCCCATCGGGATGGGCGGGTGTGTGAACTCGAGGGCGCTCTCTGGCCCAGCTCTGTGCCTCAGTTTCCCCCGGACGGGGAGCTATCCCGCACGATTTTTCTTGTGAAAAAAAAAAAATCACTCTAACGCGCCTGTGCGGTCTGCAGTTCCTAAGAACCAAGCCCCGTCTCTTGCCAGATGGAGCCCCCCCCCGGGACCCCTGAGCCCTGAGTCTCAGACAGGGGAGCTGAGCACCTCCCACCCACCACCACCACCCCCATTCCAGGAGACCTGGCAGCCTCGGCTCTACCCCCCTGCGGGTCAGCCAGGGACACGGACACTCTGACGGACAGAGGACAGCGGCTTGGGGCCTGGGGGAATGGCAGGCTAACGAGCAGAGGGGTGCCTGTGGGCAGAGCGGAATTCGGGGGGATCTGAGTGGAGGGGAGCCACAGAGTGAGGGTCTCGGGACTGAAGAACGAGAAGGGCGGCCACTTCAGGCGTTTGGGAGAAGGGGCATCGCCGATAAGGCGAGTCTGCGAATCAAAGGGGAAGAAAAAGGCAAACCAATGAGCTACAGGAGGCCAGGGGGGCTGAGCTCTCTGGCCCCCCAGCCCACGAGGAGTTAAGGGGAAATTTGGGGGCTGTCCCCGTGCCACAGCCCCCTCGCCCGCCCCGGCTTTGGGGAAGCGGCGAGTTAGGCCCCAAAGCGGCTCCGCACAGAGACTCAGGGCGCTGAGGACGGACGTGCGAGCATGTGCCGGGCTATTTCGGGGCCTCTGCTGAGAACACAGGAATCCAGGCTCATGGGGCCAGGGGCCGGGACCACCTGTCAGATCCTTCCCAGGCGAGGGCGGGTGTGGATGATCCAAGGCCGGAAAAAGTCAAGGCCACCTCGGCACCTTCCAATTTTAGACCCACACGTCTCGGGCTCCGGGACACCGAGTGTCCTGCCGGGGCCCGCACATGCCCTATTTAGGAGCGCCCCTTGCCTCCGACCCGGGCCAGCATTCCTGCCATCTTTCACTGCCGTCCCCATGCCAGCCCGCGGCCTGCTGCCGCCTCTTCGACTTATAAGGCCTGGGGGCCGGCGGGCAGCTGTCCTGGCACACGTAGGGGGGTATGCGGGGGCCAGGAGTGAGGGCCTGGGGTCCAGGACCCCCCTGGATGTCAGGAAATGTGGGGAGGGGGGTGGTGGAGCTCTGAAAGTCAGCGAAGGGGCCACTCGTGGCTGGAACCCAGGGGAGGCTTCAGGCTGGCCCTGCGGCTCGCCCGGTGCCAGCTGAGTCGCTCGGAAACTCTACAAAACGGGGCCAAGAACCCACCCTACTAACCTCTTGTGGGGATTAGCTGATACCCTGGCAGCGCCCGGCGTGGCTGTGCGGGCTCCAGGCCCCAAGAGGCCCGGCCTGCCTTGCCCCGCTCTCTCCAGCAAGTGTGTGTGTGTGTGTGTGTGTGTGTGTGCGCACGCTCCAGGCCTCACTGTGGCTCAGCAGCAAGAGGCACCTTCAAGAACAAATTTTGGCCAAAACCGGTTTGGCTCTGTGGATCGAGTCCCAGGTTCGATTCCCGTCAAGGGCAGGTACCTTAGTGGCGGGCACATCACCAGGAGTGGGTGTGCAGGAGACGGTGATCGATGTCTCTCTCTCATCGATGTCTCTAACTCTCTATCCTTCTCCCTTCCTCTCTGTAAAAAAAAAAAAATCAGTAAAATTGCCGAAACCGGTTTGGCTCAGTGGATAGAGAGTCGGCCTGCGGACTGAAGAGTCCCAGGTCCGATTCCGGTTGGGAATGTACCTTAGTTGCAGGCACATCTCCAATATGGGGAGTGTGCAGGAGGTGGCTGATCGATGTCTCTCTCTCATCGATGTTTCTGACTTTCTATCCCTCTCCCTTCCTCTCTGTTAAAAAAAAAATCAATAAAATATATTAAAAAGAAAATCAGTAAAATATATTAAAAAAAAGAAAAAAAAAAGGACAAACCTTGCCGTTTTGCGAGGGGAACAGGGCCCCTCCCTGCCCTCGCCCAGGCCGGGTCTCCCTATGGGCCCGGGAAGAAAGCCTCCCGCTCCCCATCTCTGCACTCCCCCCTGGAGCCCCCATCACAGACTGCTGCCTCCTGTTCTGCCAGACCTGTGGGGGGCGGTCCGTGCCCTGCCGTGTCCACCAGCACCACCTCCCCACCCGGCCAGGAGGCGCCCACGCCGGCCCCCGTTCACCGCGCCTGTCAGACTGCTGCCCGGCTCCTTGCGGTGCTGCGGCCACGGCCGGTGGGTTTGGAGAGAGAGAGCTAAGCCCCCTGTGCCCGTGGTTCCTTGGCTTTCTGGAGAAAGTCGAGGGTGGGGGGGCGGGGGGGAGAATGTACAGCACAGGGGTCATCAGCCTTCTGGTCAGGATAAATGGGGGCTACGTAATGAGAGCTGGAGGAATTGTGGTCAGGTGCACACTAGGAGGTGAAAAGACACCCCCAGAATATTCTGGTCAAGACAGAGTAACAGGCCCTCACCGGTGTGGCTCACTGGATAGAGCATCGGCCTGCGGACTGAAAGGTCCCAGGTTCGATTCCGGTCAAGGGCCTGTATGTACTTGGTTGTGGGCACATCCCCAGTGGGGGGGCGTGTAGGAGGCGGCTGATGGATGTCTCTCTCTCATAGATGTTTCGGGCTCTCCGTCCCTCTCTCTTCCTTTCTGTAGAAAATCAATAAAATATATTTTAAAAAAGAAGAAAAAAAAAAAAAAGAGAGAGAAACAAGACCCTCAAGCAGCGGTTCTCCACCTTCCTAAGGCCGTGACCCTTTAAGACAGCTCCTCACGTGGTGGTGACCCCCACCCATAACATTATTTCCGTGGCTACTTCATCACTGTAATTTTGCTACTGTTATGAACTGTACTGTAAATATCTGATATGCAGGATGTATTTTCATTGTTACAAATTGAACATAATTAAAGCATAGGGATTAATCACAAAAGCAACAGGTAATTACATATTGTGAAATATTTATTTCTAATTACAAATAAATGAAATTTTGTCTTGAATCGTGGTGTAGCATGGGCAACAGTCTTCCTAGGACAACAGTAAATTACATGGCTACACTTTGCGGCACCGAGGAGCGGTGTGTTGGTTCCTAAGACCATGGGAAATAGGTGTTTTCTGATGGTCTTAGGTGACCCCTGTGAAAGGGTCGTCCGACCCCAAAGGGGATCACAGATTGAGAACCGCTGCCCTCAAGGATCAGACCGTTCCCAGGTCACAGGACTGAACCCCAGAACAAAGCTCTGCATATTTGTAGGATCACAAAGATGGTTCAACGCTCGAGCCAGGCAACCTTCATAATGACCGGCGCCCAATCGAATTGGTCCAGGCATGCAGCCCGGCTGCTGGGTCAGTTGGCAGAGTGCCATCCTATGCACCGAAAGGTGGCCGGTTCGATTCCTGGTCAGGGCACATACCTGGGGTTGCAGGTCGTCCCCTGCTTGGGGGCATGGGTGGAAGGCAGCAGATGGATGTGTTTCTCTCACACCCATGTCTCTCTTTCTCTCCCTCCTGCCCCACCCCCTGCTTCTCTCTCTGAGCATGTCCTCAGGTGATGGTTAAACAAAAAGTTTTGCCAAACATCCAGAGTCAAGCATACATGACGCACCGTGGGGAGACTCACCATTCAAAACTGACCTGGAAGCCACGCCGATGTCAGAATCAGCAGCGGCGGAAGATACTGAAACAGCCGTCATTATACCTGTATCCGGTCCGTTCAGCAGGTTAAGTAGAGAAATGGAAGATATGAAAGCAGCCGAATTGAACGTCCAGAGATGAATGCTGCAGTGTGGGAGAGGAAATTACACCGGGTGAGATTATTGGCAGATTGAACGTCGCAGAAGAAAGGATAATTAACTCGACAGTTTAGTAATAGAAGCTATCTAAAATGAAACACACAGAGAAAATAGTCCCCCAAATTAAAACAGCATCCTGAGTGCGGATAGAAGACCCGGAGCGGGAGGGAGCAGAGACATATTTAAAGAAGTAAATGCCAAATTTTCCCCAAATCTGAGGAAAACCATAAACCCTCGGTTCTAAGGGACTCAATGACCCTCAAGTGCAAGAATAAGAAAAACACTATAGCCAAAACCGGTGTGGCTCAGCGGATAGAGCGTCGGCCTGTGGACTGAAGGGTCCCAGGTTCAATTCCAGTCAAGGGCATATATACCTTGGCTGTAGGCACATCCGCAGTAGAAGGTGTGCAGGAGGCAGCTGATGGATGTTTCTCCCTCATTGATGTTTCTCTCTATCCCTTCTCCTTCTTCTCTGTAGAAATATCAATAAAAAATATATTTTAAAAAAAAGAAAGAGCCGAATCTGGTTTGGCTCAGTGGATAAAGTGTCAGCCTGCAGACTGAAAGGTCCCAGGTTCGATTCTGGTCAAGGGCACATACCTGGGTTGCGGGTACATCCCCAGTAGAGTGTGTGCAGGAGGCAGCTGATCGATATTTCTCTCTCATCGATGTTTCTAACTCTCTATCTCTCTCCCTTCCTCTCTGTAAAAACTCCATAAAATATATTTAAAAAAACAATAAAGAAAAAAAAAAACACACTATACATTAGAATGAAATTGCCCAAAACCATTAATGAAGAACAAAAATCTTAAACCCAGCCAGAAGCAAAAAATACATGTTACACAGAGGCATAAATCTAAAAATGAATGCAAAGTTCTTACTAGACAGGATGCAAACAAGAAGACAATAGAAGAGCAGTCTTTCGTGTATCAAAAGGAGCCCAATCCGTGTGGCTCAGTGGCTGAATGTGGACCTATGGATCAGGAGGTCTCAGTTCGATTCCCAGTCAGGGCACATGCTTGGTTTCAGGCTTGATCCCCAGTAGGAGGCCTGCACATCATTGATGTTTCTATCCCTTCTTCTCCTTCCTCTCTGAAATCAATATAAATATATATTTTTAAAAAAATGCAACTTATAGCCCTAACCAGTTTGGCTCAGTGGAGAGAGCGTCAGCCTGTGGATTGAAAGATGCCAGGTTCGATTCTGGTCAAAGGCATGTACCTTGATTGTGGGCACATCCCCAGTAGGAGGTGTGCAGGAGGCGGCTGGTCAATGTTTCTCTCTCATTGATGTTCCTAAGTCTCTATCCCTCTCCCTTCTTCTCTGTAAAAAACATCAATAATTTTTTTTAAAAAAAGCAACTTATAACAAAGTAAAATAAAACACCCAAAGGGAAAAAAACAACAGAAAGAACTGTTCACTGAGAATAGTTTCCCTGAGGTACCTGGGGAAAACAGCTCACAAGAACAAAAGCAAAGTACATTTTCAGACGCACAAAAGTTGTGAGAATTCATCAACCACAGATTAGCACTCCAAGAAATGTCAAGTCCTTTGGGCATAAGGCAAATGATATTAGGAATAAGGATTTACACAAATGAAAGAATACCAAAAAAATGATAACTTCATGGGTAAATAGTCAAAGTTGTTTTTCTTCTTTAAACCTCTTGAAGAGAGAGATGATGATTAAAATAGAAATATGAAAGCTGGCCCAGTGGTTGAGTGTTGTCCCATGAACTAAAAGGTTGCCAGTTCAACTTCTGGTCAGGGCACAAGCTCAGGTTGTGGGTGCGCAGGAGGCAGCAGATCCATGTTTCTCTCTCACATCGATGCTTCTCTCTTTCTAAAAACAAACAATAAAAACATATTTTAAAATAAATACACACGTTAATGTATTATGGCGTCAATAACGTATGAAAGGTCAAAGGCATGACCCCGGCGAGGAGAAATGGAGTCTTGGTATGAAAGGTTCTTACACTAGTTGCAAAGTGGAATTTACTCGAAGACTGATTGTGCTCAGTGAGTGGTGAAGACTGTAAACCTTAACTGAGGACTAAAATGACGAAATTGAGAGTCAGAGCTCGCAAGTCCACAGAGGAGATACAATGAGATAATAAACATCGCCATTAGTTCCAAGAATGCAGGGGGAAAAGAGGAAAAGGAGATCAAAGAACAGTTGGATCGAATAGAAACCTAAGGTGACTGGCTTTTTAAGCCGGAGATCGATAATCGCATGAAATGTAAGTGTGTAAGCACCCCCCTTAACAGACAAGCAAGACCCAAAGTCACTTACAAAAAAACACCGCAAGTAGGTTAAAAGCAAAGGATGGAAAAATATATACAATCCTGACAAAATGCGAAGGATATTTCAAGTGGCTCTATGAATGCCAGACTCGGAGATTTCCAGGCTGCAAACCAAGTTCATTTTCTAATGGCCATGGAGTCATAGACCAAGAGGACATAGCAATCCTCCCAGTTTCTACCTCTAATAACAGAGCGTGGAAAAAAAACAAAAAAAAAAAATGCCCTCCAGATGAAGGGAACTGCAAATAGACAAGTCAGCAATTACCGCTGGGTATTTCAATCCTCCCTTTTCAGTAATTGATACAACAAGTGGGCAGAAAATCAGTACGGATCGAGTGGACGCGCACGGCGCTGCCCGCCAACTTGACCTAACTGACATTTATAGAACAGGCCGGCCGACAACTGCAGACTCGCATTCCTCTCAAGTGTGCATGGAACATTTTTAAAGATAGATCCCATCCGGGGCCGTCAAACAAGTGTCCGTATATTTAAAGGCATACAAGTCATCCGGAGTATATATCCTCCGGCCGGGGTGGCATCAAATTAGAGACGGTATCAATAACAGAACGATCCCTGGGACCTTGCCAAGCGCCGGGGAACGGAATAACACGTCTCCAAATGGCGCGTGGGTCAGAGAGAAATAAGAAGGGAAAAGTTTAAAAAGCACGTTGAATGGCAGAAACATGAAAGAAAAAAAAAAAGAGAGAGAGAATGTCAAAATGTGTGCGTGCCGCCTCTCAAAGCTGTACGAAGGCCAGGAATTTATAGCACCAAATGCCCGTGTGAAATAAAGAGAGAGAGAGAGGGAGAGAGAGAGAAAAAAAAAAAGGTCTAAAAGGAATAACTTCCATTTCCAATGAGCAAAGACAATGAGCAGCAAATTAAACGCGCAGGAAAGGAAGGCAAGAAATCACTGAGATCAAATCAGAAAGACAATGGAGCGAACCAAAGGCAGCCAGCAGCCGCTTCTCTGAGAGATCGAGTGAAGAGATGCACCTGGGAGCCAGGCGCCTGGGGGACGTGGCTGATATCGGGGTGGGGAGAGGCACCCCCCCGCCTCTGCATACCTGCCATCGCCGGGGGAATAACAAGAGGCCATGAAGTATGAACGCCGTGTGCGTGCAAATGCCTGCCACTCACACACGCGAGGGAAGAGCCTCTTCCCGAGCCCCCACCACGGAAGCTCAGGGAAACAGGGGTGGGTCACCTAATTAGCGGTCCACAGAGGACAGAAACCGAACCGCTAGTTAACCCACGTCCCCAGGGAGAGAACGGCAGGCCCCGGCGTCCTCCCTGGACTACGACACCAACCATTTAAGGAAGAAATAGGCCCGGTTCTTCGCCAACGCTTTAGAGAATTCAAGAAGGAGGAGGCACACTTCCTTCGAGGACGCTGAGGCCAGCACGCACCCCATTATGAAAACCCGGGGAAAAGAGGTGACCAGAAAGGAAACCGTGGACCCAGGTCCCTCATTAGCCTAGATGTGGAACCCCTCGGTGAAACGGGAGGAAATGGGACGAAGCAACAATACAGAGGGAGGGAAATGTTCCTGACCGAGCGGAGCTCATTCCGGGAAGGCCAGGCTGCGGTAACGTCTGGTAATCAATCAGGGTGATGCACCAGATGAAGGCGCTAAAAAAAAAAAAAGAAAAACCGTAAGGATGTTTCAATAGACTCAGGGAATGCATTTAATTAACTTCACATCCACTGGTGATAAAAAAACAACAACTCATAGTAACAAGTCACAGAAAGCACCTTTAAACATCTTGCCGCTAATAACGTATTTAGTGGCGAAAAGACTGAATGCCTCCCCCCCATCCATCCCGACCCCCAAAAAACAATAACAGGCAAGGCTGTCTGTTCCCACCTTTACAGTCAGCACTGTGCTGGGAGTTCCAGTCACCGACTAGCCTCTCTATTTCAAAAGAAGAGGAAAAAAAAGAGAGGGAGAGAGAAATAAAAAGGCATTCAGAGCGAAAAGGAAGTAGACCTGTCTCTCTCTTGCAGGTGGCATGGTCACCTGGGTGGGAAATCTCACGGAATCTGGCACCAGGAAGCCACTGGCATTAGCACCAAGCTAAGCAGGGTGGCAGATTAGCAGACCAGTGAGAAAGCTATTGTTTTCCTGGGCACTAGCCACACATAATCCGGAAAACAAATTAAAATGCCACTTAACAAAAAAACATGCGGCTCCATGAGACATGCATGGGCAAGTCGAACAAAAGATGGGCAAGGTGTGTACAGTGAGACTGAGAAAACTGAGGAGAGTAACGGAAGGTGAAAATAAATGGAGAGGCCGAGACCGGTGTGGCTCAGTGGATAGAGCGTCGGCCTGCGGACTGAAAGGTCCCGTGTTCGATTCTGGTTGGAGGTGGCTGATCGGTGTCTCTCTCTCATCGATGTTTCTGACTTTCTATCCCTCTCCCTTCCTCTCTGTGAAAAATCAATAAAATATATTTTAAAAATAAAATAAAATAAAATAAAATAAAATAAAATAAAATAAAATAAAATAAAATAAATGGAGAGGCATAACCTTGGCCCTCGATAAGGAAGCCTCGATGTCATCTCTCCCCAGATTAACCGATAGCTGACACCACCCTCTCCAGCATCATCCCTGCAGGGTTTTCTTTAAAAACAGTCCTTGGTCTATTGGTTCGAAGCGGATTCTAAAACTCCTATGGCAAGGTAAGGCCTAGACTAGCCATCCTGGCCGGGATGGCTCCGCTGGGTGGTCATGGTCCCATGCACTGAAGCAGCGGTTCTCAACCTGTGGGTCAAGACCCCTTTGGGGGTCAACGACCCTTTCACAGGGGTCACCTAAGACCCTCGGAAAATGCAGATATTTACATCACGATACATCACAGCAGCAACATTTCATGGTTGGGGGTCACCACCCCATGAGGAACTGGATGCAGGGGTCTCGGCCTTAGGAAGGTGGAGAACCACTGCACTGAAGGGCTCAGGTTGGATTCCCAGACAGGGCCTGTCCCAGGTTGCAGGCTCCACCCCCGGTAGGGGGCGTGCCGGAGGCAGCCGATGGAGGTTTTGCTCTCCTATCAATGCTTCTCTCTTTCTCTCTCTCTTCCCCCTCTCCCTTCTTCTCTCTCTAAAAATCAACAACAATATTTTTAAAGGGAGACACAATAGATCCAAGGAACAGAAGGGAGCACCCAGAAACATGCTATCCTCATTTTTTGACCAGAGCACCCAGGCACATCTCGGGGAAGAGGGGGGCGTCTCTGATAGAGAGAGCTGCGCCGGGGAGATGCCCGCGTGCAGGAAATGCCATCCCGCTGGCGCTGCAAATGCAGACCACGGCGGAGACCCCCACGTACAGCCCACCACCAGCCAGCTTCTCCAGAGACACGGAGGGCACGGCCTTTGCGGGGCCCGGGTCAAGATTCCTTCATCAACCTCACTAGTTTGGCTCCGTGGATAGGGGGTCGGCCTGCGGACTGAAAGGTCTCGGGTTCGATTCCGCTCAAAGGCAGGTACCTTGGTGGCCTGCACATTTCCAGCAGGAGGCGTGCAGGAGGCGGCTAATCGATGTCTCATCGATGTTTCTGACTATCTCTCCCTTCCTCTCTGTAAAAAAATCAATACAATGTATTTAAAAAAAGATTTCCTAATGAAGACACCATAAGGCTAGTCAACAGCATGATCAACTGGACTTCATCAACATTAAAGAAATCTTCTCTTTGAAAAAATACTTTTTAAGTTATAGCCTGTTGGAAAGTATTTGCAAAGCACGTATTTGAAACAAACACAACGCAAAGCAACTTGCAAGGGGAGCTCAGTCCGTGAGAGCATCGTCTAGAGCAGTGGTTCTCCACCTTCCTCAGGCCGCGACCCTTGCATCCAGCTCCTCATGTGGAGGTGACCCCCAACCATGACATGTTGCTGCTGTGATGCATCGTGATGTAAATATCTGCATTTTCCGCTGGTCTTAGGCGACCCCTGTGAAAGGGTCGTTCGACCCCCAAAGGGGTCGTGACCCACACAGGTTGAGAACCGCTGGTCTAGAGACACAAGGTTGTGGGTTTGACCCTCGGTCGGGGCACATACACGGAGCAACCAATGAACGCATAAACAAGTGGAACAATGGATCTATGGGTTTTTTCTCTTTCTTTCTCTCCCTTCCTCTCAACAAAAGAAATTAAAAAAAAGTTAAAAAAAAAAAACAACCAAAAGAACTCAAACAAAACTGGGCCAAATACTGGAGCACACACTTCAGCAAAGAAGCCGTAGGGATGGCAAATAAGTATACAAAAACCTGTTGAACGCTATTATTATTATTTTTTAGGAAAACGGCATTTCAGACCACACTGAGAGACTTCAATGTTTGAGCAGAACCAACCTCCGCTCCCGCTTCCTCCTTACCCCACCCCCTCTTGGCAGAGTGCTGGGGATGAGGGAGGGGTGGGAGGTCTGATCTGGGGGTGTTTGGGCCCCCTTCCTGCCCTCTCTGGGTGGAGAGACCAGGGAGGGCCTGGGTCTGGGGTTAGGGGGGGAGAGAGAGGGAGGGTGAAGCAAACCTCAGGGGGAAGCAGAAAGGGTGTCTCCATTTTCTAGGTGAGTTTCAGCTCCCCGCACCTGGCCCGGAAGAGGAGGTGCAGCTGGAGTCCGCCCGGCCCCTCGGACCCGGTCTCCTCTCCCAGCCAGGGATCTCCGCGAGCACAGCTGCCGCCTGTCTCCTTAGGGCAGCGGTTCTCCACCTTTTTTAATGCCGTGACCTTTTAATGCAGCTCCTCATGTGGTGGTGACCCCCAATCTTAAAATTATTTCCGTGGCTACTTCATCACTGTAATGTTGCTACGGTTAATGAATCCTACTGTAAATATCTGATATGCAGGATGTATTTTCATTGTTACAAATGGAACATAATTAAAGCATGGTGATTAATCACAAAACAATAGGTAATTATATATTGTGAAATATTTATTTCTAATTACAAATAAATGAAATTTTGTCTTGAATCGTGGTGTAGCTTGGGTAACATCTTCCTAGGACAACAGTAAACTACATTGCTACACTTTGCTACACCGAGGAGCGGTGTGTTGGTTCCTAAGACCATGGGGAATAGGTGTTTTCCAATAGTCTTAGGCGACCCCTGTGAAAGGGTCTTTCAACCCCCAAAGGGGTTGCGACCCACATGTTGAGAACCGCTACCTTAGGGGTTACAACATCTGCATATCTGCTCCTTGGACTTTTGGGGTGAAACACTGGCACTCCAAAGGCCATCACGTATTCATGGCTCTCTCTGCATTTCTAGAGGGAAAAGGGGGACTGGGAACTGGGAACTGGCCTCTGTCTATGTCGGCAATGACCCTTTGGGGTTCATCTCCCACCCCCAGCTCTCTAAAATCTGTCCCCCCTCCGCAGAACTCATCTGGGAAGGAAAACCTCCTTCCCAGGGACACACAGGGGCTCCCTGTACCGGCCCCCCTCCACGGCGTTCAAGAATGGGAGGGGCGCCCTAAAACGGAGGGTGCCCCCTGACCCTCCGGTGGCGACACGGAGCCCTCCAGAGGGCCTTCCCATCGCGGGAGCCGGGGCCGGTGGGGAGGGGCTGCGAACGGGGCCGAGACATCCCACGTTTCCCAGTCACGTGGCCGCCTTCTCCCGCTCTTGTTTGCGCTGTTTGTTCTCGTCTCTCTCTTTATTTTTTTAAAACAAGAAACAAGAATTATTCCTGTAGTTGTCTTAAAGGTTAAAATATTATGACAGCTCCCTGATGGAGCCATTGGGGGAGCGGAGTGAGAGGCTCGCGGGCGCGCCGGGCGGCATCCAGGCGCTGTCTGCCGGCGCGGGGGGACGGGGGGGGGGGCACGGTCCTCCCGCCCGCAGCTCCCGGGCCGCAGTGGTCCGCGGGGAGCTGTTGGGTCCCCTAAGCTTGTCACTCATCAAGTCCTGGCTCCTGCCATCCTGCACCAGACAGATCCTCCCGGGGGGTGGAGGGGGTCTCGGGGGAGCGCTTCCCTCCTAATGGCACAGTGAAGTCTCTGAGCGGGACGTTTCGCCATAAAGAACGTGGGCGGAGGATGCCGAGTGCAGGAGTCACCCCACCAGACCTGTCCCCACCCGGAGCCCGAACGTCCCCTTCACCCCACCACCCAACGTCGGCCTCCGAACAACCTCCCCCGAACCCCCAAACCACCCCCCACACCTCTCACTCACTTTTCGGTCTCCACGATTCCGTGCAGGGAGGTGGGGGAGCCGCACACTCCGCCTTATCGGCGGCACAAAGGCCTGGGGCAGTCGCGACGTTGGGGTCCCTCTGACCGTGGCCACTGCGGGAAGTCGGGGGGGGGGGGTCCGCTTTCCGGGTGTCGGCGCCTGGGACGCTGAAGAGCGACAGCAAAGCACCCCCCTGGGGACGGTGGCGAGAAGCCGGCGAAATAAATCCCAAGGAAAGACCCCGAAGATCACAGCGAACCAAAGAGCCGGCAACTGCCAGGCGCCGGGGGTCCCCGAGGGGCTCCGGGGTGGCCGGCCCGGTGGCTCCCCGCCGAGTGTGGCGGCGGCCCGGCTCCGGAGCCGGGAGAGCTGGCGGGGGTGGGGGTGGCCTCCCCACTGCCGCCGCCGGGGGCGAGGGCTGGAGGTTTGGCCCAGAAAATCAATGGAGCCAGCGCCCCAGGGAAGGGTGGTCTTTGGGCCCAGGAGCTGCTCCAGGCCATTAT
>PVJN01046734.1:0-15259 GCA_004026805.1 Lasiurus borealis
AGGCAGCAGAGTAGGTGTTTACCTATGTCGCCATCTTGGATTCTCCCGCTCAGAGCTTCTTAATCTATATGTTATTGCCTTCTGTTGGCCAAACACCTGAATAGCCAAAGGCTATTCCCCAATCTGACAATGCTTCTTAACCCTACACTTTTAAGAGTATATATCCACCTTGCCTTAGGATAATTTGTGTTAATAAAAAGCAAGGGGTCTTGAGACAAGGAGAACTAAGAACTTGGCTTCTGAGGAGGAAGGAAGATGGCTTCTGACAGGAAGGTAGACTGCAAGATAATGTGTAAGTGAGAGAACAAAGGGAGAGTGTGTGGTCCCATGGGGAGTGTTTGTTTGTGAGTTGAGGGACAGCTATACTCCAGGGGACTGAGGGGGATTACTTGACAAGCTTCCCCTGACCTAGCAGCCTCCACTGCTGCTAGAATCTCTCCCAGAGCAACCAGCTCTAATGTAGAGACTGCGCCATCTTGAAGGGGAGATCGGATGTTGTCAGAAGCCTAAAAATTCCGAGAATATACAATAATGGCACCCAGCAAACAGCTGTGAACCCTGGAACACTGGCCCCCAGGTGGCGCGAACATGCAGATTCAGAGGAACTCTGCGCCTCCACACAAAAAGGTCAGATTTCGCCTCGGATAAGGTGAGGTCTCTGGTTTGGGCAGGAGGAGAAACACACACAGTGGGAGCTGGAGGATCTGAGGAAATCTGTGCCCAGAAAAATCCAGGGTCATTGGGGCTTGCATGATCTGCAAATGTGGAAGGGGATCCACAGGGCTGCTACAGAAGGGAACTCTAAAAAGCAACCCATAGCTGAACTGGGCACAAAAGGACAGCCTAAAAGTTTTAACAGAGTGCTGGCTGCTTAAATCCAAGGGGAAAAAAGACTGCACAGACTTGCACTGCAGCACCAGAGTTTGTGCACTTACTCTGGCTCTTTTTTCACTCTCTCTCATTTTTTTCCTCTTTTTATCCTTGATTTGGATTACTAAGCCCAATATATAAGATCACCCAATTGGGGACACTCGAAGAGACTACAGAGGAAAGTTGTTTTTGTAGAATCTGGGGAATAACAATCAGAGAACCAGCTCTGGGGCAGCCCATTCCCCCAAACTGGTATTACGTGCCACAGGGAAAACAAAATCTAAACACTAGCTCGAGAGGACCAATAGACCTCGAGGTCAATCCAGAAATACTGCCACGCAGGAATTGAATCATAAATTGACTCTTGTGTAAAAACAAATAAAGGAGAAAAGGAAACAAAAAAGTACTGCCTCCTTGAAAATCAGGACTGTGGCCTATAACACTGAGAAGCAGAGGAATGCACGGAACTTCAATACTGTCCTGACTAAGAAACAAGTGAACCAAATAGAACAGTAGAGGAAGTGAATGACCTTCACTTCTCAACATTTTTATTTTCATCTTTTACTTAAGAAACTATTTTTTTTCTGTTTTCCTCACTAGATTTGACCTTTTTAGTTATTAGATTTTTATTTTTAATTAGTATTATTACAACTACTATTTTACCTTATTTTAAAAGTGTTATTTTATTTTTTCTTTATTTTATTTTGGGATTATATTCTATTTTCATCTTTCCTTTAGCACCATTTTACTCTATCTCAACTTTACCTTTATGCCAACATTCTCTTCCTCCCTTTTCCAATTTTGTTGTCCTGTTTCTCTTATCCCATTCCTGCTTTATATATATTTTTATTACTTCTTTTCCACCCCTGTTAAAATTTCACCTTACCTATATATCTAATTTCCAATCTTTTGATCTAAGTCCATACAAAACTCTCTCTTCTTTTTCTTCACTATCCAAAATATTTCTACTCTCTGTCCTATTGTTGTCATTTGCTTGACTATTGATTAAATTGATTTTGTAATGCTTGTTTGTGAAATTGTTTCCCTTTTTCTTTTTCTTTTTGTTAGTTTTTTTTGCTTCTGTTTCCCCTCTGCTTGCTTGATATTAGTTGTTGTTTGTACTTTGCATTCATCTTTAGGTGTTTGTTGCTGGCGTTTGTTGGGATTAGTGGTTGTTGTATTGGAGTTTTCTCCCCATATGAACAGTTCTTTCCCTTCTTTTTTATTCTCTTTCTTCTCTCTCTCACTTTTTCTTCCTTTTCCCAATTTCATTTTTTATTTCTTTTTTTTTCTCTTCTTTCTTTCTTATCCCCTTATTCTCTTTTCTCCAATGATCACATTTATTTGGGGTTATTAGTATCATGAATAATTTGTGTTCAATGCTTGTGCATTGTGCCTTATTGTGTTGTATTTGGTGCCTTTAAATTAATGCAGAAGAGAGAGAGAACTACACAACCAGACACCCAAAGAAGAGAGAACATGAGGAGAGAAGAAAACAGCCCACATATGAAAGAAAAGCAGGCATCATGAGAAAAGGAAGTAAACAAAATGGAGGTAAACAAGCTGTAAGAAAAAGAATCCAGAGAAATGGTCATAAAGTGGATGAAAAGAATGGAAGACAAATTCAATAATATGTGTAAGAAATAAAGAGAAATGAAGAAGAACCAAGCAGAAATGAAAAATGGTATCACTGCTATAAAGAACTCAATAGAAAGCATCAACAGTAGACTAGAAGAAACAGAGGACTGCATCCGTGAGCTAGAAGTCAAGTTAGGAAAAAAATACCCAAGTAGAGCAGCTTCTAGAAAAAAAAAAAATTAAAAGCAGGAGGAGAACCTAACAGTACTTTGGGACAACACAGAATGAAACAACATCTGCATCATAGTAGTTAATGAAGGAGAGGAAACTGAGCAAAAAATAAAAAACTTGTTTGAAGAAATAATAACAAAAAACTTCCCTGATAGAGCGAAGAAAAAATTCACAAAAATCCAAGAAGCTCACAAAGTCCCCCAAAAGACTGACACCAAGGCACATTAAAATTAAATTGGCAAACACCAAAGACAAAGTAAGAATCACAAAAGTAGCCAGAGAAAGACAGAAAGTTACTTACAAAGAATCCCCCACCAGACTAGTAATGGATTCCTCAGAAACACATCAGGCAAGAAGGGAATGGAATGAAATATACAAAGTCATGCAAAGGAAGGGTCTGAATCCAAGAATACTGTACCCAGCAAGGCTATAATAAAACTGATGGTGAAATCAGGAGCTTCAAAGACAAAAAAGGACTAAGGGAGTTTATTGCCACCAAACCAGCAATGCAAGAACTGCTAAAGGCTCTGCTGTAAAAAGAATAAATAAGTAATGAAGAAGGAACACAGGGGTAATGAATAAAAATGTCTACAAACAAGTACCTATCAATAATAACTTTAAGTGTAAATGGATTAAATGCCCCAAACAAAAGACATAGGGTAACTGAGTAGATAAGAAAACATGACCCATATATCTGCTGTCTACAGGAAACCCACCTCAGAAAATAAAATGCACACAGACTGATGGTCATAAGGTGAAGGAATGGTAAAAGATTTTTCAGGTGAATGAAAATGAAAAAAAAAAGAGCTGGAGTAGCAATACTTATATCTGACAAATTAGACCTCAAAGTAGAGAACATAAAAAAAGATAAGGAAAGCCATTTAATAATATTAAATAAAGCAATCCAACAAAAAGAAATAACTCTGGTAAAAATATATGCACCTAATACAGGACCACCCACATAGAAAACAACAACAAAAAAAAAATTCTGGGGGATATCAAGGGAGAGAATAACAGCAATACAATTATAGTAGGAGACTTTAATACCCCAATATCACCATTGGACAAATCCTCTGAACAAAAAACCAGCAAAGAAACATCAATCCTAAATGACTCACTAGATCAGATGGAATTAATTGACACCTACAGAACATTTCACCACAAAGCCACAGAATATACATTCTTCTCAATTGCTCATGGGTCATTTTCAAAGATAGACCATATGTTGGGTCATGGGCAATGTCTCTTCAAATTTAAGAAGATAGAAATCATATCAAGCATCTCCTCAGATCACAATGGCATAAAACAGGAAATCAACTACAATAAAAACATAGAGACTAAATAGCACGCTATTAAATCATGACTGGGTTACTAGAGAGATCAAAGAAGAAACAAAAAAACATCATGGCAACAAATGACAATGAAAACACAACAATTGAAAACTTATGGGACACAACAAAAGCAATCTTGAGAGGGAAGTTCATAGCTCTGCAAGCCTACTGCAAAAAACAAGAAACAATCGTAATAAATTATCTAACCCTACAACTCAAAGAGTTAGAAAGAGAGCAATAAAAAAGCCCAGTGTAATCAGAAGGAAGGAAATGATAAAGACCAGAGCAGAGATAAATGAAATAGAGACCAAAAACAAACAAACAAACAATATAAAAGATTAACAAAACCAAGACCTGGTTCTTTGAAAGGATAAACAAGAATGATGAACCTCTAGCAGGCTCACCAAGAAGCAAAGAGAGAAGACCCAAATAAACAAAATCAGAAATGAAAGAGGATTACAAGAATCAAGTCAAAGATTTGAAATACAAAGAAGCAAAAAGAAAAAAAGAATCCAAAAATATGAAGATAGTTTAAAGAGCCTCTGGGACAACTTCAAGCATACCAACATCAGAATTATGGGGGGCCAGAAGAAGAGAGAGAGAGAGCAAGATACTGAAAAACTACTTGAAGAAATAATGATTGAAAATTTCCCCCACCTGGTGAAAGAAATGCACTTATAAGTCTAGGAAGCACACAGAACCCCTAACAAAAGGAATCCAAAGAAATAACAATAGACCCCACTAAAATAAAAATGATTGTTAAAAAATACTATGAACAACTCTATTAAAAAAAAAACTGGACAACCTGCAGGAAATGGAGATATTCCTAGAAAACATAAACTTCCAAAACTCAATCAGGAAGAATCTAAACATCTCAATAGGCCAATAATTATGGAAGAAATTGTAGCAGTCATCAAAAAGCTTCCAGCAAACAAAAGCTCTGCACCAGATGGCTACACAGAAGTTTTACCACACATTCAAAGAGGACTACACCAAGACACAACATAATTAAAATACCAAGACAAAAGACAAAGAGAATATTAAAAGCAGCAAAAGAAAAACAGTTAACTACCTACAAGGGAGTATCCATATGACTGTCAGCTGATTTTTCAATAGAAACCATACAGGCCAGATGGGAGTGGCAAGAAATATTCAACATGATGAATAATAGCAAGAACCTACAATCAATATTACTCTACCCAGCAAAGCTCTCATTCAGAATTGAAGGGCAGATAAAGAGCTTCACAGATAAGAAAAAGTTAAAGGAGTTCATCACCACCAAACCAGTATTATATGAAATGCTGAAAGGTACTCTTTAAGAAGAAGAAGAAGAAGAAAAAGGTAAAAATAAAAATTATGAACAAGGAATACATATCTATCAACAATTGAATCTAAAAATCAAGTGAATAGAAAAAATCTGATGAACAGATTAAACTGATGAATATAATACAATCAGGGGCATAGAAAGGAGTGGCCTGTCAATTCTCAGGGGGAAAGGGGTGTGGGGGTGTGGGAAGAAAATGGACAAAAATCATACACCTATTAGAAGAGGACTGTGGCGGGGGGGAGATAAGGGTAGAGGGAAGGGTGGGAGCCAAGTGGAGGGGAGATATGGGTGGGGGGAAGGGAAGAAAGGGGGAGAGGAGAGGGAGAGGAATAATTGTAATAATCTGAACAATAAAGATTTAAATTAAAAAAAAAGAACAATTGCAAGTGAAAAAAAGGAATGAAGATACAACATGATGTGTGTCTTATGGAATTCTGCTAATTAGACAAATTATAGAGGAGCTTTCTTTGACAGAATAACATTTGGCAGGGCATGAAAGTGATAAAGTCATTGCAGTATTTTTAGAGCCACAAATGACAAGGTAGTGCAATGAAAACATAGGGAGCATCAGAGTCAAGGGAAAGGTTGGAGATGAGAATAAAAATATGGGTTGTAGACACTTATGCACTGAAGGGACTATGAGGAGCAATTCCAAGGGTTCTTTCTCCAGTTGTTGAAAAGGTTGATCATTCGTGACAGTTTAAACCACCTGTTTCTCTGCAACCTTTGAGCTAAGGCTAGTTTGTATGCTTTTAGAGGGCTTTTAAAAATGAGAAGAAGAATATTATAATATTCATGTCACAAGAAATTATATGAAATTCACATTGACAGATGCCTTTTTATTTAATGTCACTACTTTTTCCATGTTTTGCTCAATTATTCATACTGGATGAGTATTTTTCCACTGGTTATTATAGGTAACTGCACTTTTGTTTTCATTTGATTATATAGCTCAGGAACCACTATTCCAAGAAACCTTTCTGGAGCCAACCTCGTCTCCCCAGCTCAGTTCCATATACCACCTCCATGCTCCCATAGTTCTTAGTACTCTTCATTCTCAGTGTAATTCTCTTCACTTGTCTATCTCTTTCACTAAACTGAGCACCCCTTTAGAACAAAGATAAATTCTTTTCTGTTCTTGGCACCTAACAGTTCCTGACAAATTTGCACTTTCAATTTTTTTCTTAAGTGAATAAGAACACCAATCATTGCTAATATTCACTGAGTGCTTACTATGGACACAACACTGTGCTAAGAGCTTTGCATGCATCTACTCCTTCAATTCTAACAATAACCTTATGCTATAGGTACATTTATTATTTTCATTTTACATTTCAGACTTTATATATTGGGAAACTGAGGCTCTAGAGCTTGCATTCTTAAATAGTATGCCAGAATTCTCATTTGTTATGCCTCTCTGATTAGAAAATGGATGGATGGATGGATAGATGGATGGATGGATGGATAGACAAATAAACATGTATTACAGAATAGTAATAATACATGTAAAAGTTATGTTATATGGATGAGATATACAACAATAAAAACATGTACTCTTACTGATGCATTTACTTTATAGTAGAAAACATGAAATATATATAAAAATTATAATTCAAGTCCTAACCAGTTTGGCTAAGTGGATAGAGCACTGGCCTGCAGACTAAAAGGTCTCAGGTTTGATTCTGTTCAAAGGCATGTACCTTGGTTGCGGGCACATCCCCAGTAGGAGCTGTGCAAGAGGCATCAATGTTTCTCTTTCATCAATGTTTTTAACTCTCTATCTCTCTCCTTTCCTCTCTGTAAAAAATCAATAAAAAATAAAAAATAAATGTTTAAAAAACAATTATAATTCAAGATAGAAAGTGATAAAGTGGATTAGAGAGGTATGTTAGAGTGAAGCTGCTTCCAATAAGGAAATGAACTCAGAGTACAGTATCATCTATGTATATGCTGAAGATAAAATGTGACAAGTTATTCCAAACTCTTGATATTAAAAACAAGAAAAAAAATCACTATTTTTAAATGGCCTGAATACAATTTATTTCCTGTTATTTCTAAGGTCAGAAAAGCCAATTTCCCATTTGTTCCCAAGAGATAGCTTTAGTGAGTACTTTCAACTTTGTAACTATATGTCCTCTTTCTCTGCAATTTTAAGGCAGCCCTAAACACAGGTAAAATAATCCAAAGCTTCAGATAGATATGCTAAGTACTCTGAATAGTAATGTTTCTCTTCATTGTGTAAATTAGTGGCAGATTTCTGAGAGATTATGACAATTGATTGGTTGTTGGTTTTTTTTTGTTTGTTTGCATATTGGTTCATCAAGGAAGAAGGGTTATTGGGCTTGGGCTTTGAGAACCAAGGGCAAGATTGACCCAAGAGTGGGTCTCAGAGAACTAAGTCAGTGAATGATGAACACTAAGAGATTATGGTGAACACCCTGTGATGGGCATAGCTGATGGGCTCCAGGAACATGTTATCTGAGATTGATTTTATATATCCTTCTTCTGCAAAGTGTTCCGGTCATTAACACTTGTTCATTCTCCACACCCTCTGAGTGGGTAGCAAATAGCCCTCGGCCAGTGTTGAAAGGACTGCTACAGAGCAGGAGAAGCAGACCAGCAAAGGACAAGCAACAGCCAGGACCAAAGGCCCTCCCACAGGACCCACTGGGTAATGGAGGTGAGTTGGACCTCTTATTCCTGCAGGGTTGCTCTGGCTATTGCATTTGCACATTAAAGAAAAGAAAGGCCCTATTAGATAGAAAACCTTGAAACACTGCAGTTCTCAGAAATGAATATGATGTGCTCTCTGCTCTCCAAGGACTCACTGTCATAGGCCTTGGTAATTGAGCAGAGTTCTAATTCATTTTAGGCAGGTGGGAAAGTATGAGCAAAGGTAAGAAAGCAGAAAATCCTAGAGGACATGCAGGGTTTTGTTTTGCTTTGTTTTGTTTTAATTGGTAGAAGAAAAGGATTTTCTCTGTTCCAAAAACCTTATTTAAAATGTACTTTGGAACCAAATCCATTTATAAGCTGGGACTTGCTACATCAATTAAAAAAACAAAGTGTACTAAGTTGTCACAGATGCATGGCCAGATACTTCAGAAATGAAAACATGAACAATTATTTTCAATTCCTAATATGCAATCAAGAATGAGGTAGCATATTTTATTTCCACAAATACCCATCCCTATCAAGCAGCATTTATAGTTTTAATCTAGAAATATATTTAAAAATGTTTAACAACAAATATCTTGTTTAACTAATTCATACGATTACAGATAATCTTGTCTTTTCATTAATTTGCAAGTTTTTGGACTCTTCTAATGCTAATATTTGCCTAAAAGCAATCAGATCATAAGTATGATAATAACAAACATCCTGTATTTACAAAAGTATCACTTTTAACAATTTTTAAAGCATTTGCAAAGATATGGTTCTTATTCAAAGATCTTTCTTGTTATATCCTCTCAAAATCCTTATAAAATAGGCTGGACAAGAGACAACTCAATTTTCCAAAAGAGGAGCATAAGACACGCATGTTAAAAGATTGTCTCATGACTCCAAAACCACCTACTGGTTTCATCTCCCAGCTCCTAATCCACAGCTTTTACTCACATTTAAAAATGCTTCTTTGTGTGTTTATGATAACCTGAGAAACCCCTACTTTTAAAAAACCTCTAATAAATAACCAGATCACTTGAATTAGGAAATTGAATTAATTATGTTTTTTTAAAAATCAAACTTGTCTGTGGCAATGTTCACTTATCAACTCAAGCATTGTAGTAATTTCAGGAGGCAAGCCAAAATTGGGGACCGACACTTAAAAAGCTGAAAAAATTGATGAGAAACCAAGATGGCAACATAGGTGGACACCTAAACTGCTGCCTCCCACAACAATTTCAAAACTACAACTAAAAGACAGAACAGACATCATATAGAACAACAGAAAAGCTGGCTGAATGGAAATTCTATTAAATAGAAGGAAAGAGAAGGACTCACGGAGACTCAGAGGAAATGTAAAAGCTGAGGTACAGAGATACGCATGTGGAGAGGACGGGCAGTAGAGGGCTTGCCTGGCCTCCTTTAGCAAGAGGGAGATAGAAACTCCCGACTGAACTTAACCCCATTTCTGATTGCACTGAACTCTAGGTCCGGGTGAGACTCATACAGGGGGGACTCTGGACTGCCATGAAAAGGGAGGAGTGCACAGAAACTTAGGGGAGCCATAAAAGGCAAAGGTCTAGAGGCATGCACAAAGAGGACTGACTGAGATTGTGCCATTGGCTTTCTCTAGAGGGAGGAAGACAGAACCTCCCAATTGCACTGAATTACAGGTCTGACTGCACTGAACCCCATTTTCAGGTGAGCCCCTGAGGACCCAGACTCATACGGGTCCCCAGAGTGCATGGAAACTCAGGGGAACTGGAAAGGCAGAGGTCTGGAGGCACTTGAGCATGAGAGCGCACAGAGAGGGCTGTAGGGACACTGAGACCCAGGGGCCAATTGGGGGAGGGCTGAATGGAAGCCAAGGCTGCTCAGCCCTGAGACAGTTGCCCCATCCAAGCCCAGCACAGAGCCTTTTGCAATCTTGCAAGCCTTAAGGCTGAGTCCAGCACAGAAGTTCTCCCTGAGTAGACACAGCTGAACCTCACAACCAATTGGCTTGGAGGTCAATTCCCCCCAGTGATACTAACAACAATCAAGACTTAACTACAACAAGGCTGTGCACACAGTCCACAAAGAGGTGCACCAAGAGAGTCCACCTGAGATAACTGGGGAGGCGAAGCTACTGGACCAGATAGGACACCTAGCACATAAAGCTACTCTACCAACTCAGGGAACCAGCGAAAATGCAGAAGCAAAGGAACAGATCACAAACAAAATACAGTGGTACCTAGAGATACAAGTTTAATTCGTTCCGTCACCTTGAGGCATGGGAAACTGTGAGATGCTCAAGTCTCAGTAAACTGGTGGGTCGTGTGCAGCCTGCCAATCTGCGTGATTACTCCTATCTCAAATGTTGCTTGTATTTCAAAGCAAAAATCGCTCACTCGATGGCTCGTATCTCAAAAATATTGTATGTTAGGGCACTCGTATCTCAAAGTACCACTGTAAATGGAGGAAAACAAACAGCTGGCTATAGAGTTCAAAACCATGGTTATAAGGTTTTTCAAGAATTTCCTAGAAAAGATGGATAAATTTAGCGAGACCCAAGAGGAGATGAAAAAGGACCAACTAGAAATTAAGCATACACTGACTGACATAAAAATTATTATACAGAAACCTAACAGCAGACTAGAAAAAGGCTAGAATCAAGTCAAAGATTTGAAATACAAAGAAGCAGAAAACACTCAACTGGAAAAGAAAAAAGAATCTAAAAATGTGAAGATAGTGCAAGGAGCCTCTGGGACAACTTCAAGCGTACCAACATCAGAATTATGGGGGTGCCAGAAGAAGAGAGAGAGAGCAAGACACTGAAAACCTCTTTGAAGAAATAATGATTGAAAGCTTCCCCAACCTGGTGAAAGAAATACACTTACAAGTCCAAAAAGTGCACAGAACCCCAAACAAAAGGAATCCAAAGAGGACCACATCAAGACACATCATAATTAAAATATCAAGAGCAAAAAACAAAGAGAGAATATTAAAAGCAGCAAGAGAAAAACAGTTAATTAGCTACAAGGGAGCACCCATATGACAGTTAGCTGATTTCTCAACAGAAATTATGTAGGCCAGAAGGGAGTGGCAAGAAATATTCAAAGTGATGAATAGCAAGAACCTACAACCAACATTACTCTACCCAGCAAAGCTATGATTCAGAATTGAAGGGTAGACAAAGAGCTTCACAGATAAGAAAAAGCTAAAGGAGTTCATCAACACCAAATCAGTATTATATGAAATGCTAAAAGGTACTCTTTAAGAAGAGGAAGAAGAATAAAAAGGTAAAGATAAAAATTATGAACAACAAATACATATCTATTAACAAGTGAGTCTAAAAATCAAGTGAATTAAAAATCCGATGAACAGAATAAACTGGTG
The DNA here is from genome assembly GCA_004026805.1 of Lasiurus borealis. Lineage (NCBI taxonomy): Eukaryota > Metazoa > Chordata > Mammalia > Chiroptera > Vespertilionidae > Lasiurus > Lasiurus borealis. The sequence continues at coordinate 11,380 of PVJN01046734.1, forward strand.
AATATAATAAAATCAGGGGCATAAAAAGGAGTGAACTGACAATTCTCAGGTGGAAAGGAGTGAGGGGGGTGCAGGGAGAGAATGGACAAAAATTGTATACCTATGGATGAGGACAATGGGGGAGAGATAAGGGCAGAGAGTGGGGAGGGGAACTATGGGGGGGGAAAGAAGAACAATTATAATAATCTGAACAATAAATATTTATTAAATTTAAAAAATAAGCTGGAAAAATTAATCTGTTGATATCTGGCAAATATTTACTTACATTCTGAATTCAGTATTGTTTCACATGCTTTGTCAGTTACATGTAGGAGAAGAAACCATCCATTTTAAAACATTGCCTTTAGCTAAGGAAGAATGTCAGCCATGATTTTTTTCCCATTATATTGTATCACAGGTGAAAGCAATATCTCCAGAGGATAATCATAAAGTAGAAAAAAATGTGAACTTAAATTGATTTAACAAAGGAAATGAATCTAATTATGATGATATCTCACCATTAGGAAGAAAATGGTCAGATAAATTTTCTCACCAGCATGCAGTTTCATGCTTGAGGTAACATGACCTATACTAATTGGGGCCACTATTCCCCAGCAAAGAAATACAGCTACATTTCTTAAATGAGGAAACTATGTCGAATACAGGGAGTAAATAAATACAAAAGATGAAAAACCACAGTTATAGAGAACACAGGTAAGTATGCAGAAGATGATGTATATTTAGAAATAGTCATTTTAAAATTGAGAATAGTCTTGACACAGAAGTGGTAAACTTCAGAAAGAGAATAAACTGTATTACATTTGTTTCTTAAAAATCAACAGTCTCTTTGGAGAGACAAGAGAACTAGACTCCAACATAGAGAATAAGATAAATAAAACACTGTAAACTTTCTTATTTACAGACTGTCCAGCCCTCACAGGCAGGGAGGGTCCACAAACATCCAGCTCTGTACCATCAACGCCTGAGTTGGATATCTATTCCGCACCTGTTCATTAAATTTATATTACAAATACTATGTGGATTATACCAAATTTTAAAGAATTGGGATACACAAAATTACATTTAGCTCCACAGCATTTCTGATATATATATCACTTGCACTATTCATAAAAATTCTCAGTCAGTGCCTTGAAGAGGCTTATAGGGGCAGCATTTTTGTATAGCTCAGAAATATTTTTGAATGTTTGGACCATCTACAGTTCAATAAGTTCTTGGGCTAATTAATAAGTTATCTCCAAGTCACAGTTTATCTATAAGCCAACTTATGTTTGGATAAATTGTTGGCTAAGAGCATCATTTCTGAATGAGGAGTGAATTATATTTGATATCTGAGTTCATTCACTTTACCCTCTTTTAGGTTAGTTGACATTATTTTCTTACATAAGAACTTACCCAGAGTTGCTTGTTCCCTTAATGGATATGATTTTGTTGAGCCTATTTTATGTACTAGAGATACAGCAATGAACCACATAGACAATACCCCTGCCTTTACTCAGTTTACTTTCTACTTTTAAAAATATATAAATAAATAAGTACATAAATAAACAAGTCATGAAAATATGTAGTTTTCCAGGGAATGATAAAGACTGTAAAACAATAAAGTGGAGTGGGGAGGGTTAGGGTATATTGGAGGGGGAAAGTGTAATTCTAAGTCAGACTTAGAAGTAAGGCTTCTCTGGTGTTATCTGGGCTCTGATCTCTGGGAGGTAAGGAAGGTGACCATGTAACAGCTGAGAGAATAATGTCACAGGGAAATGAGTCAGAATTCAGAAGCCTTGAGGCATGAGCATGTCTGCTGTGTGTTTAAGAAACAGCCAGGAGGTAGTACAGCTGGTCAGAGAAGGTGAGAAGGAAAGTGGTCATGAAAATAGGTCTAGGAGTTGAAGTCACACAGGTTGTGGTGGTGCAATCTCTGTGGTCCAGGTGGGCAGTTGTATGGACTTTGGCTTTTACTCTCAGCAAACAATGTAGCCCTCAGAACAGAGAAACTACTTGATCTGACTTATGTTAAAAGAATTGCTCATGCTACTGGGTTGAGAATGCACAATGAAGAGGAGAAAGAAGCAGCAGTAATCCAGGCAAGAGATGACAAACCAATTATGAGACCAGGGAGTCAGAAATATGGAAATCAAAATATTAGTGTAATTGTTGGTCAAAACTCAGTAAGGATAGTGAAGACAAGAGTCCTCACTGAATCCCATATTTATCTATCTAGACCAAGGGAACAATGGTTAACTACAGGCCTAAGTTAAGCTTACAGTGTAGGAAAGGGATGACCATAACACATTCTCCTCTAGCAGACAGATTGTAAGGGGAAGACAGAAAAGGACTGAGCCAGATTCATTGCCCCAAGAATATGACTTGCTCTTTTTCCTCTGATGAGGAGTGAGAGAGGGGAGAGAAAAAAAGCCAGACAGAAAGGTGCTGCAATAGTGATCCTTCCACATAGAATCAGTAGAAGTGAAAACTATTTCCTTCTCCACCCACCTTGCTTTTGGTTCACTGAATGCACTGGGTTTAACCATTACCCTATGATTAAGCAAGACTATGAGTCATCCTGTTGGGCAATATGGTCACCAGCCTATCAGAGGAGTTATGTTCCCACCTTCATGAGGATATTCTGGTACCAACTCTTGCTCCACTGTGCATCCTTCTGAGACCACTGGTGAGCAGAGTAGATTTTACTTCCAGTTAAATCAATTCCGAAGTTTCTTCCTCAAGTTCAGACTGTCTCTGTTCTATTTACTTTTGCAAATTATATTTCCAACCGCATTGTCCAATACTCATCAGAATTTCTGCAATAAGATAAAATGGTAACATAAAGGTACCCCATATTGTACAGGATAACATTTGAATATGAATCCCATTCTATCAAATTTCTGTGGAAAAAAAATAAAACCTGATGATTAAATATTTATAAATAAAAATCCACAGATATGTATATCCAAAGGATGTGATGCCTAAAATTAAATTATGTTGCCTTTGTGAGCGAAAGTCTAAAGAAATAAATAGCTTCTTTAATTTCTTATTTTGTTCATTCTCAACAGAGGGAAATTTTGCAGCCTGTGTGGGCTGAAGTTCTTTGAGCAGCTATGCCTGGAAACAGTGAGCATCCAGGCAATGGAGAAAAAGTAAACTTTTTCCTATCTTCATGGTTCCCAGGTCCCTGAGAAAGACATGCTTGGCAAGAAGCTTTTAAGATTTATTCATTTAAAAGGGAGCAGAGGAATAATTTATGGCTACCAGTTTCTTAAATAAATATTCTAAAAAAGGGGGGCAGGGGCCTATATCAAGAAGAAAGCTATTTAAAATTTAGTCAAATAGGGAAATGTCAAAGCCATCTTGGTCAGCTGATATCAATGAACATCTTGAAAAATACATCTTAGCCAAAATATGTGTATTTACTTTAAACATAAAGCTTTAGTGTTTGTTACACTTTCTTCCATGAGCCTTATTGGAAAAATATCTAATGCTAAAATCTATTTATATAGATCACCTTTAAAGCAATTTGATAGCTAACTACAGATCTTGTAAAGGAAGAAATGTAAGAACCACTATAAAAAAAGTAATAGTTTTTCTCCAAGCTTTATAAATGATGCCTAGTGTGATAAGTAAAAATGACTCAGCCTAGAAATATCTATCCATAGGAATGCACAAATCAACACAAAGAATTATGATTTTGGAGAAAGCATGGACTTTTATATATAATACTTTTCTAAAACTCAGTTATTGTCAAATATATGAAAGTTACAATATATACAGGCCAACAAAGGGGTCCATTTCAAGATGGTTAAAACAATATTGCAGTCATTAATCTCCTCACTCAGAATTCTGGTCACTGTAGCAGCCTGTGAGCTCATGATTCCTAGGCCTAGTTCAA
>PVJN01046735.1:0-16311 GCA_004026805.1 Lasiurus borealis
TCTTTATCCTTTCATTCTTAATTGGATACCAGATATAGTCTGTCATACAATGCAGGTATTCATGTTTCTGTCTTGCCCACTAGATTCTGTGTACTTAAAAGGTTTAAATTATGTTTTAATTATCTCTTTGTTTCCTGTAATGCCTAAAAGCACATGGTAGATGCTCATTAGTTTGAATCATGCTTTGTCAAACATTTTTCATATATGAATTCACTTAATCCTCTAATGCTCAAGTGAGAATGACCAACCCTTTGATGAATTCAGTGACAATAAGAATCTATTTAAAAAGCCAGTGGCTGTAAGGCCACAGCACCATAACAACCAAAGACCTGTCACCAGGAGGTGCATGGAGCACCTCTTGGTCTCTTGGTCCACAGGCTCCAATTACAGCAAGGCAGGTGGTGGGTGAGTATGGCCATGTGGCAAAGAGGGTGCTAGAGATGGGTGCCAGGCAGGCAGGTGCGCAGAGTGTGGCAAGGCTCCCCAGGTGGCAAGTGGAGATGCTCTCGCCATAGGGGCAGGGGTGCATGCAACTGGCAGCAGAGGGAGGCAGTGTGTGGAGGAAGGGCCTGAGCTGGGAGAGGAATTGAGGCAGAAAGTAAAAGCTGTTACTAAGGCAAAGAGCCAAAGAGTTTGGAGCAGCCAACAGCTCAATCAACACTGGGGAGAGAGGAATGGGACCAGCCAGCTGCAAATGAGCTTGTGAGGCCCGCATTGGTGGTGGTGGGGTTTGGGGTCCTGCTGGCACACGTGACAGAGTCTGGGGTCCCTTCCCCCACCACCCCAGGGTTCCAGCATATTTGGTGGAGCATTGTGGGGCACCAGCAGTGTCCACAGAGCATGTGAGGCGTTGCAAGGTGGAGAATTGTGTGCTTGGACTCTAGTAAAATATAATGACAAATTTGAGAGAAACAGTAAAAAGGCCTTCTTAACATTTTTTTAAAAATATGCTATCAATTTTAAGACAATAGTTTAGGTAATGATTTATATAGGAGATGATTGAGAATTTATCACTTTTGAGAATTGTAGATCCTGTCCTCTATGATATGCTTCCAGCTTATCAAACAACACAAGTTCCCAACTCATCTGATTTTTAATTCAATGTTTCTCAGCCATCAGAGAAATTCTGTGTTAGGAGACAGTACATTTTAGTTCCAGTTCCACGTGTCAGTGAATGTTGGACAAATCATTTCCTGATGATTTTTATGTATTCTAAACTATAGGTAATTATAATAACTATTTCCTTCTTAGAACAACAACAAAATAATACACAAATAATTCATAGCCATAATACCAACTTCCTTGAAAACAAGGCTGATATATAAAGTGTAACTATTTTATGGTTCTCCTATCAGCATAAATTGTTTCCTATATTACTTTAGTAAAAATAAATACATTTTTTAGATTGTAGGTAAAATCTGAATGTGAAGGATAGTCAGACTGGAGTAAACAACAAGCAATTTAGCATGCTATAAGACTTTTCTTAGTTACTTAATATACATTCTAAAAAGTACCATAGGCCGATAGATCATATGGCTTTTGTGAGGGGAAGGCATCTTTTTTTATTATTTTAAATATATTTTATTGATTTTTTACAGAGAAGAAGGGAGAGGGATAGAGAGCCAGAAACACTGATGAGAGAGAAACATCAATCAGCTGCCTCCTGCACACCCCTAGCAGGGATGTGATTATAACTAAAGTACATGCCCTTGACCAGAATTGAATCTGGGATGCTTGAGTCTGCAGGCAGATGCTCTCTTCACTGAGCAAAACTAGCCCGGGCTCCTTTTTTTTTTCTCAAAACGTTGAGATCAAGGACAAACTTTCTCCGAAAACACAAAGAGGGCGCTGTCTGTACTATAATCCCTGAATTGGCAGCAAGAGAAAGGATGACTCTATTTACTTAAGTGTCCCAATGGGATTATAAGGTACCTTGGAATAGGAGCCAGGGCAACAATAACTGGCTTAAAAATACATATCATTTAGCTTTAGGAGGTCCGAGTATTTGAAACATCTAAAACAGACATATTTTCTTTATACTATGTTCCTGGGATGGGCAGAAATTGAGGGCTCTGTATCTATTTAGTCTGTTATGTTGTGGACTTACTGAAAGCATATTAAACCTAAATAATTGGTTGAAAATGGGGAAAACTGGTCATTTTACTGAAGTAAATTCATTAGTTGGCAAGTTTTGCTGACATTTCCTTGATTATCACCATAGACAAATTGCCTGAGAACCACATGATTGCATCGGTACAATGGTAACCTGCCAATGGGGTAAGTATCATAAGAAGGGGACAAAAACATGAGGATTGCTCGTGTGTTCTAGTTGTATTTGAACAGAATTGATATAAAATGTTCTTTTTCACTCATAATAGTCTAACTTCATGTTATTATATCAAATAGAGGCCTGGTATAATAAGCCAGGCTTGCACCTTCTCCAATCCAGGACCCTCAGAGGATGTCTGACTGTGGGTTTTGTCCAGATCCTTGTGGGATTTCTATAGAATTCTGGGTCTGCTAGCTCCTAACTGCTCACCTGCCTACCTGCCTGATCACTCCTAACTGCCTCTGCCTCAGCCCTGCCACTGTGGCTTTGTCCAGAAGGACATCCAGGAGAAAGTCTGGAAGATGTCCAGTCTATCTGGTCTAATTAGCATATTACCCTTTTATTAGTTTAGATTCCTATTCCCTATGCATTCCAAACAATGAATTCCAAACCTGTTCTGAGCAATAATGTTGTAGTCACACTGCCTGAAAGTGAAACTAGCTCTACCATTTAGTAGTTATGTGACCTTGTGCATATTTGTTTCACTTTTCTGCACCTCAGTTTCATCATCTATAAAATGGGAATAATAATATCTTCACTGGATGTATAAGGCTTACTAAAAATTAAAATTAGTATCTTTAATTTGCATAAAAAGAATGTATACATTCTTATGTGTATGTCTATAAGGGTTAAATTATATCCTCTGGTTATATTTTATAGTTTCCCTTTTTTTCATAAAATTAAATCAGTGACGATCATTTATGTCATCTATTCTATTCTTGTTAACATAAACTAAACTCTAGATATTTTTAAAATCATAGTTGTAGTGAAGGTGCAATAATTTGTTGAAGACTCCTTGCCTTGCAAACCAAACCAATGAAATAAAAAAAAAAAGCTTCAGAATTGTGCCTTTAATTCTGCAAATTTAATACTGATGCTTCATTCTGGAACGATGTTAATAGTACAGTGTTACCTCAAGATACAAGTGTCCTACCATATGAGATTTTTGAGATACGAGCCATCGAGCGAGCGATTTTTGCTTTGAAATACGAGCAACAGTTGAGATACGAGTAATTGCATGGATCGGCTGGCTGGACCCACCAGTTTACCGCGACTTGAGCGTCTCATAGTTTCCCATGCCTCAAGGTTACGAAACGAATTAAACTCGTATCTTGAGGTGTATGATACATGCTAGTAATACTATATCTTTAAGTTGAGCACCTTGTTTTATTGCCAGTATCTACTACCAGCTTATGACTGGATTGCTTTTGTTGAGTACATTCTCACCAGCATGGCTATTAATCTTCTTTGCAACTTAAATTATGTTAACATTATTTTTCCCATGAGTAACTGAAAGATGTAATTTGGTTATCTTTGACTATATTTTTCTTTTCACATATCAAACTGTTTGTCAATATGTCAACACTAAAATGATTAATGCCGTTTGTTATAACATCAGGAGTATTAATAGTCTTATTGAGATGAGGTGGGTTATAAATATTCTCAGAGATGATCCATGCGGTATATCATTATCAAAAGAAATTCTGCTGACTGAAGACATGATGCATATTATTTTCAAACACAGAGTGTATGAATCACTGAGGTTGATTTTACTTGCAACTGCAACTCTGCATTTCCAATGGAAAGAATAAATAAAATCTTCACAACACTAAAGTGCCAACAGAGTGCAAAATGTAGATATTCTGTGACTAAATGGTGGGAATCCTGTACTTTTTGTCCTTGTTAATTATAAAAATCTTGCTGCAAAGTCCTGTATAATCCAAAAAGTCCATCTGAACAAGAAAAAGGGTGAAAACCTATATAGAAAGGCCAAATAATGTACTATTTAAGAGCCTGCATTTTTTGCTGGATATTTGGATTTAAGATCTGATTTTGTCATCTATTGATATGAGAAAGTTTTTCTATATTTTATGATGATTATAGTTCCTACCATACAGGCTTCTTGTGAAATTAAAGCTAGATAAAGTACTTGAAATTATGCTAAGCACATGTTTACTATTCAGTAAGTATTAGCTGTAATTATTATTACTAGAAATTTTTGAAGAACACTAAATACTATAGTATTATTATAGTGTTATTCTTGAATGTGGAGACTGTCTGGGGCTTCTGAATATATTCCTTGAAATTATCAACAGACTCTTCTGTTTGTATGTCATTTGGCTAGTTGGTCACACTTCTCCTTTCTGTGTCAAGGGCTATAAAACCACATTTGCATGCATTGCTCATATGCACACACAATCACAAAATTGTTGGGCAAAGTGTGTTTGAAAAATCTGTGATTTTGTAAAACTAGGTGTTTATAAAAACAATTATAGGTAAAAAGAAAAAAATAGTAAATATTTTAGGAATTAATTACATTGAGTTTTATTTTTAATTCAAAGAAATCACTGTGTACAATAAAGTGTTGAAAAACAAATGTGTTTCACTTTGAGAATTAAAATATTCCATGCTTTTGAACAAATGATGCAGAAGCAGATAAGATGGATATATTTCAAATTACAGGAACATTTCAGAAACAAATCTATTCTATATTTTTATTTATACACTAATGGTTTTTCTAATTATGTTAATTATAGTTAAGAATATTCATGAGTGGTATTGATAATGAAAGATGAGAAATTCTTCACTACCTGTGAAATTATAATAGAAAATTTCATTCAAAGTAATTTTCATATAGTTGAATTTTTACTGTTTCTCCAGAGAAACCTTTACAGGCCAGCCAAGAATGCTTGTTTACTATATTCTTTCTGTCAAATTATTTGGATGTGAAAAGCATACCACTTTAAACAATCCTCTGAAATAATTTATCTGCTTCACAATCTATTGTACATTAGTGCTAAATATAATGACAAGTAAAACTCATGTAAGATATGGGCTATTTAGAAAGGAATATTTTGAGAAATATTTTATGTTTAAATAACTAAAAGACAATTTTTCTCCAAAAAGTTAGGTCATAGCAATAAGTTAAATAATCGAAATAAAGCACTATTAGGCAGGTTCAGCTAAGCCATAAATCTAAGCTATTACTATAAACATATAGCAGCTTTGTAGCTCTAAGAATAATATTTTAGAGCAAGTTCTATAATGGGAAAATGGTGAAGGTATATTGTAAAGTAGAAAAATTATATAAAGTAGGACCCCCATTTTTGGGTAAAATGTAGGCATTAAAATAGAGAAAACTGGGAAAACATCCAATCATGTCAGTTTTCATCTTTGGGTTATTAAACTACAGGTATTTGTTTAATATTTTTTCTCAGTATTACTTTTCACAAGTAGACATAAAAAATGTGTTTTTAAAGGTTTTTAAAGTGGAAGTTATAGCCCTGACCATTTTGGCTCAGTGGATAATCTGCCTGCGGACTGAAGGGTCCCGGTTTTATTCCAGTCAAGTGCATGTACCTTGGTTTGTGAGTACATCCCCAGTGGGGGGTGTGCAGGAGGTGGCTGATTGATGTTTCTCTCTCATCAATGTTTCTGACTCTCTATTCCTCTCTGTAACAACTAAATAAAATATATTTTAAAAATAAAGTGGAAATTATAGATAGAAAAAACCTGGTATCTGTTATCCAGTGTCTGTCATAAGGATATTTGTTGGTCCTGTCTCCTAACATTCAATGTTATCTTTATAATGGGGTTCACTGACATTAGAATACTTTAATACTACAGTAATAGAAATTGTTTTCATTAGGGATTTGCCAGTAATTCTATGTCTTGGGGGAAATTTGACAGGGTCCTAAAATGGAGTTACAGATTTAGGATTTTTACATTTTCATTCTCTACAGTAATAAAATAATGAGTTGCTTACAAGCCTTAAAGACATTCATGAATGTTTCAAATCTTTAAGTAACATTGCAATACATCCTATAATGGAGACAATTGGAATAGAGGGAGCATAAGGATATTGTTCCATTTCCACATGTTAATAATCAACCAGGGATTGATTTATAAATGCTATGGCAGTTTTGAAAGCAATTATAGATAAAATGGATGCTGGGTTTTCCTAATAAAACTTTTCATAGTTTCATGACACAATAAATTCCTAAATCATCTTAAAATATTTTTAAATATAAAAACAACTTGTTAAATTAATACTGACCAATATTTTCCTACCTAGAGCAAAGAAACAGTAAAAAAAAAAATGCTGTAGCTAAAGAATACCTTTGAGGTTGCTGTTAAGTTCTAATTTTGGATATAATTTTAATACTGATTTTTATGATTTATTATTGATACTGAAGTTATATAAATTCTTACTTAAAACTGGGTAACTCATTTGGCAGCAGTATGTGGAATGGATGAAGTACAATATTAGGAGCATTGATGAAAATAGGCTATTCTTGGCAGCTGCCTTCTAGTCCACCAGTGCAGTGATTTTTTTATCCTCACCCAAGGATATATTTAATGATTTTAGAGAGAAAGGGAAAAGGAGAAAGAGGTAAAGAGAAACATCGGCATGAGAGAGAAACATTGATCGTTTCTCCATCCCTCTACATGTTCCCTGACCAGGATGGAACCTGCAAACAGGTATGTACATTGACAGGGAATCAAACCTGCAGTCTTTTGGTGTATGGGATGACACTCCTACCGAGTGAGCCACTCAGCCTGGGCACCACTGCAGTAATATTTTAACAAAGGACATTAATTTTTCTGCCATCTTTTTTTTTAAATGTCCACTAGAGCTCTAAAAACGTCTCTTTAAAAAAAATCTTTTATTGATTTTTTTACAGAGATGAAGAGAGATGGATAGAGTTAGAAATAATCGATGAGAGAAGAACATTCATCAGCTGCCTCCTGCACTGGAATTGAACCTGGGATTATTCAGTTCACAGACTACTGCTCTATCCACTGAGCCAAACCAGTCAGGGCTCTAAAAAAGTCTTTCTTTCTAACAATCCAGTAAACATGTGTCTAATATTATTGGCATATACATTGGAATGTCTATCTAGGGAATATACTTTCTTCTAATTATTTATGAAAACTATGACCTGATTTGCCTATCATAACTTTTCCATCATTTTTCTCATTCTTTATTATTCCTTGATGATTACTACGAGTAACTTGAAATCCTTATCTAAAAACTGTTTCAATAACCCAGAATACAATTTATCATTTTAAGAGCTTAAAGGAAAATACTTTTTAAAATAGGTGAGTTATGAGAATATACATAAAGAGAGCAAAACATTAAGAATATTTTTATTTATTAATTAAAGTGACATAATTACAAAATAAATTAATGTGGAGGGGAGCAAGATACTCCCTATTATTCAATTCTATTCTATTCAATTCTATTCTATTCTATTCTATTCTATTCTATTCTATTCTATTCTATTCTATTCTATTCCATTCCATTCCATTCCATTCTATCCCCTTCTATTCTATCCCATTCTGTTCTATCCTATTCCATCCCATTCCATTCCAACCTGTTTTTATTCTATTTTAAATTTTATAAAAAAGAGGCTAAAATTGAAATAAATCTCTCTTTCTGAGAAACCTTAAAGAAACATTTAATTCATTACCTAAAGATTATTTTTATGAGTAAGAGGCTATGCCTACATTTACATAAATTGCATGTGCTATGGGATGTTGAGAAGTTGTATATCCACTTTGTCAGTTTCTTTATCTGTATAATGGAAATAATAATAATATATCCTCACAGAGTTGCTCTGATAAATGGACATAATAATAAATTAAAGCTCTAGCATAATTATTTTGATTTAATTTAAAAGGTAAATGTAAAAACCCTGAATGGATTATTTCTTGATTTTCATTTTCTGATTTTTATGTAATCAAATATTTTAGCACCTCAACTTAAAATATTTTTTAGGAATTTACCTTAGAATATATCATATTCCTGACATGATAAATTATATTTTTGCTTGTAATTTGGGAGAAGTATTGACTTCTGAAATATTTTCTCTGACTCTTTTGGTGACATTTATAACAAAGACTTGAAAAATAGCATGAATTATTTAAATTACCATATCAAAATATTTTTAAAGCAAGCCAGGAGATAATTGCTAGTTTCTTCTTGGGTACTGACAATATTCCTTCCATTACCCAAATCTTTTCCCCTTTTCAGTTTCTCTCAGACTGTAAATGTCTCCTTCCCTATAATAATAAATATTTTAGACATAGAAAATGGAATTCTTCAGTGACACACTTTGTAGAAGTTCCTGCACTCTCTTACAAGTATATTTCATAAGTATATCTGTCATTAGAGTCACAGCCAACCCAGGATCACCTTCTGGAAAACAAAGGGCAAAGTAGACTTCCATACCAACTCATAACAAAACTAGCAATTCCCCTTAACTGAGGTTGCCCTGTGTTTCATTTTTTAATTTATTATTCACCTCTAAATTTAGATATATTTTTTTCCTTTTTATTGAATTCATTGGGGTGACATTGGTTAACACAATTATATAGGTTTTAGGTGCACAATTCTACAACCCATCGTTGTGCACTCTATTGTGAATTCACCACCCATGTCAAGTCTCTTTCCATAACTATTTATCTCCCTCCCTTATACATTCTTTCACTTCTCTCTACCTGTCCTTCCCAAGCAATCATCACAGTTATTCATGTCCATGAGTTTTTTTCTTTTTTGCTCAATCTCTCTATCTCCATCCCATCTACCTACAGTTGTCAATCTGATCTCTATCTATGATTCTGTCTCTATTTTGCTTATTAGTTCATTTCGTTCATTAGATTCCACATATGAGTGAAATCATATGGTACTTATCTTTCTCTGACTGGCTTAATTCACTTAGCATAATGTTCTCCAGGTCTATCCATGCTGTTGAAAAAGATAAAATTTCCCTCTTTTTCATATACAAGTAGTATTCCATGATGTAAATGTAACATAGCTATTTTACCCAGTCATCTACTGATGTATCTCTATGCTGTTTCAAAATCTTGACTATTGTAAATAACACTACGATAAATATAGGGCTGCCTATATTCTTTCAAAGTACAGTATTGTTTCTGGTTTCTTCATATAAATTCCCTTAATTAAAATCACTGAAATATAAGGCAGCTTCATTTTAAATTATTTTGAGGTCACACCATACTGCTTTCCACAGAGGCTGCACCAATCTGCATTCTCAACAACAGTACACCAGAGTTCCCTTCTCTCTACATCCTCACCAGCAATTGTTGTTTATTGATTTATTGATGATAGTTATTATTTTTATACATTTATATTGCTCTCACAAGATGTGCAATTTGGGGGAATCAAATATTTTTTGTGTTTTCTTTTGTCTTCCACAGCTTCTGAAACAGTATTTGAATTATCCTATCCAATCTGATAAAGAGGGGATATGCTAATTAACTGCCATGCCCTTAAAGATGGTGGTGACCACAGTCACATGATGGTGGCACCCAGTCCCCTTGGCCCTACTGGGCAGCAGGCACAGTCCCTTTAGCCCCCCAGCTTCCCAGGGCTGGCCCGAGGCACAAGCAAGCCTTGGATGTTGGCTGCCCAACTACACAGAGCTGCCCTAGGTTCAGGTAACCAGGGATGGCCAAGGCTTGCATTGCTGGCAGTGGCAGCAGCAGAGGTATGATGGGGGCTTTGCCTTCTCCTGATTTCTGGGTCACCTCCCGCCCCTGAGGGCTCCCAGACTGTGAGAGGGGGCAGGCCGAGCTGAGGGACCCTCCCCCTCCAGTGCATGAATTTTCATGCACCAGGCCTCTAGTAAAGCAATAAAAACTATAGGTAGTTATGAATACCTGGGTTAGAAACCACTCCTCAGACGGAACCCTGAACACTTTCTCAACTCTCTAGATTCTGAAGATTTCCCAAGCTTGGGTCTCCCCATCTCTGCATCAGTGGGTGGAGTTTAAACTTTAACAATGTTGTGATAAGAATATCCCCTATAAGACACAGAAAATAAGTCACAAGGATAAGCAAAAGGTGAAATCTCAAGACTAACCTATTTAAAAAAAAAAAAAAGAAATATTATGATGTGGCCAAGTAGGATTATTCTAGATAAAATTTTACTTCCATAGAAATAGTGTCATTTTATTTTCATTAAATTACTTCCATTTTTAGCTCTGAATTTGTATTCTACATTGACTCCTCAAGAGTTGCCAGTATTCCCAGAGTAAGAATAATGAAGGAATATTGTAGAAAAACAAAATGAGGACTGTGGTAATCTAGTATTTATATCTGGCCCAAAGAGGCAAGATCATGATCACTTCCTTAGGAAAAGTGTTCTGAACCCCCAAAACTAGGTTAGGACCCTATATTATAAGCTCTCAGAATACCATGTATATTTTTATAGTAACTTACTTTATTTTATTATAGGCTGCAAATGTGTTAGTGTTTTTATCTGTTAATGGCCTAGGATAGGGATTTAGGGTGGTTCAAAAGCTGCCTGGTGGCTGGAGAGAGTGACTTAGGCAAAGTCCTGATACCATGGAGTTGAGAAGGTCCTGTCAAAAGCTGTTGGGTTCCAAGAACTTTTATCTGTGCCTTTAAAAGGCTCCTAGCTTGGGAATTAGTCAGCACTTCAAGGTCAGTCAGGTGGTTGCTCGTCTTCTTGAAGAGATTCACCTTCACATCTAGGTCATAGTTGGCTCTCCAGCGAGTCACAGAGATGACGTCTGTGAGGGCAGAACCCAAGATGTGAAGATCCAAAAGAGTTTAAGTCCATGCACTTCCCCAGGGCCACGGCATCTTCTTTTGCCTCCAGGCTCCAGCCTCCCTCATCTTGTGACAGCTTCTGCACATCCTGGGCAAGAGCACAGTTGCTGTACTAGTGTCTCTGCGGGAGACACTCAGCACCCTTGCATTTCTCCAGGGCCGTCTCATGAAAGAAGTAGCCCATGCGTTCCATGGTCACATGGTCGCCTTCTAAAGAGAAACCCAGAGAGTGCTAGATGTGGCCTGCTTATACAGATTGACCATGCAATTGATGGCAGTCACCACCGTGATGGGATAATTCTGATGACTTTGGGAACTCATGGTTGGTAATAAGGAATTCACTGCAAAAAGTAAAAAATAAAAAATAAATTATTGGTTGGTCCCAGAAGGAGAGGATGTTCCTACAAGTACTAACTGGAGAGGAATTTGGAGGGTGGTTGGAAACTGGAAGAATGGGAATCCTGGATCTTTCCCCCCATCCAAACAATATCAAAGCAAGAGATAGACCCATAAGACCACCAGGTAGGGCATGTTTCCCATTTCATTTTTATATTAGAGGCATGTTATAGGAAGATTCCTGCAAGAATAGGGCTTCCTGCAGCCTGCGTGAAGCAGAGAAAGGAGTAAAGCTGGCTGCTGCTGCCCCCTACTGTCCCTCCTGCCACCACCACCCCCATTTCCCTTCCTGCTGCTGCTGCCGCCCCCACTTTCCACTTTCCCTTCCTCTTCCTTCTACACTGTCTTCAGTCTTGGCTCTGCCTGTATATGCATATTAACCTCCATCTTTGTTGGGTTAATTTGCATGCTCACTCTGATTTGCTGGTGGGTGTAGCAGAGTGATGGTCAATTTGCATGTTTATCTTTTTTTAGTGTAGATACTTTCAAATTTTCAGAAATGTTCCAAGAAGAGTGTAAGAAATCATGAACAAACTTTACCCAAAATTCTCCAAAACAAAGATCACAAAGATCAAAGCAGAGATGATAATCAAAAACCATTAGAAAATATCAACTAAACTAAGCACACGTTTTTAAGAAATATTAATAAAATTGACTAACCTTTTTAACTAGACTAGCTAAGAAAAATACTCAAATAAAATAATAAGTGAAAGAGGAGACGTTATAACTGATATCACAGAAATGTATAGATCATAATAGATTACTATGAACAATTATACACCAACAAATTGGGTAACCTAGAATAAATAAATTCCTAGAAACAACAGTTGTTAAGAATGAATTGTGAAGAAATAGAAAATCTGAACAGAGCAACAGTGAGTAATGAGATTGCATCACTAATCAAAAATTTCCCAAGAAATAAAACCCTGGACTAGATCATTTCCCTGATGAATTCTACTCAACATTTTAAAATAATGAACATAAATCATTTTCTAACTCTTACAAAAACTGGAAGAGGCAGAAACACTTCAAAACTTATTTTTCAAGGCCATGATTGTTCTGAGCCTTTTAAAGACACCACGGTAGAGAAAATTACAGGCTGATATCACTGATGAATACAGGCAAACGGAATTTTAACAGAATACTAAAAACCTAACTCAATAGCATATTAAAAGGATAGTACACCAGGATTAAGTTGGATTTATCCCTGGCAAGTAAGGGTGTTTTAATATATGCAAATAGGTATATATGAAATGCCAGATTATTAGAATGAAAAATAAAAACCATATAATCATCATAATAAATGAAGGAAAAGCATTTCACAATATACAACATCCTTTCATGATAAAAACTTCAACAAATTTGTTACAGAAAGAATGGACGTCAACATAAAAGCCATATATGGAAATCAACAGCTAATATCATATACAATACTAAAAATTTGAAAATAAAACTGGTGTGGGAAGGCAGGGTGAGCAGCAGAGGTGCGAACTTTAAAATATATGGATATTGCTAACACAGACAATGTACAGATAACCAATCACAAGGCAGTGAGGTAAGCATATATTAAAAAAGTGCATACTCCCCTTTCTTCTCCCCTGGCTCAGGGTACCTTGGATAACTGTGGTCCTGTAGGTAGGAGCACATACCTACAACCATGTAGCTTAAGACCATGTGGGCCTCCACACTTGATCTAATGGACTTTAATTAGCATGGATGCTGAACTACTCCTGACTGTAACATGGAATGGAAGCTCCTGACACTGGTGTGCTCCTGGAACCCTAGCTGCTCCTTTTCCAGGCTTCTCCCAATAAACTTTGGTTCCATGAATCATTTCTGTCCTCACCTTCCTTCTTTGATTTTCCAAAGACAAAAACTCAGACTGAAAACACCCACATTTTTAATCTCAGAACTAAGCCTGAAGGCAGTACAGAGATGACCCATGCCTCTTCCTCCTCCTTCTGCTTCTCACACACTAAACTGCAGCCCATGGATCTCTTTCTGATTCTCAAACACAGCAAGCTCCAGGCCCAGAAAGCAGCAAAACCAAGACAAATGACGGTGTGGCTGTCTCAGGAACAGCTGCATTGACTAATAACTCCCCTGAGAGAGCACACCTGGAAAACTGATGAACATTCTATTGAGACACTCCCGTGGGACCTCCACTAAGATTTCCACCTGAAAAGAGTCCTTGATGTTAACATTATGTAGTTGATTTTGCCAGGTTCTTTTCCAGAGCCTCCCAGAGATCTTGGTATTTGTGGTTTGCAGTTTGAGTGGCTTCCACTAGATGGCAATAATAGCCTCTGAAGTACAGTTTTCTTTGTATTCCTTTTAATGTGATATTTTTTCTATTTAAAAACAAAAGCTAAAGATATACATATATCAAGTTAATATACAGTAGTAATTGAACAGATCAACACTTTTGAGTTCGATATAGAATAACCCCTTAAGCATTCAGAGGATGTTCTACAGTGTAGAAAAGTGTGAAGTCACTTTTTTTCCTTAACTATAACTTTCTCCCATCAGACCTGGCCAACCTGCTAGCTACCATCTCTGGCAATCATCCAATTCTGCAATACTGACAAGAAAAATGTGGGTTCTCAGACACTTCTCAGCCTGCTAAAGATATTGCTAATGGATAATAAACCCAATAGACCCTTGTTCCTTTTTGATACCAGAGTGGCTTTTTGAAGTTGATTTTTCAAAGGAAAAGTTGCCATTACAAACCTAAGTTTAATATTGACATGTGTCTTATTTATGTATATTTGTATCAGTAACTAAAGGCTAAATAAAGCTGTACCAACAATATTAAAGAAGTTTCTTGGTTGACCTGATAATCCAAAATAATAAAAGAGTAATATGCAAATTAACTGTCACTCCAAGACACAAGATGTGTTCAAAGATGGCTGCTCCCATGTGAACACAAGATGGCCACCACAAGATGGCTGGCAGGGGAGGACAGTTGTGGACATTTGAGGATGACCAAAATGGCAGAGGAGCTCATTGGAGGCAACCGGGCCTGCAGGAGAGGGCAGTTAGGTGCAACCAGGAGGGCAGGGGAGGGCAGTTGGGGATGACCAGGTTCTCAGGGGGGGGGGCAGTTAGGGTTACCAGGCTAGAGGGGAGGGAAGTTGGGGGGTACCAGGCCTACAGGGAATGGCAGTTAGGGGCAATTAGTCTGGCAGGGCAGGACTGTTGGAGCCAACCAGGCTGAAAGGGGAGGGCAGTTGGGGGGTGATCAGGCCATTAGGGGAGGGGAGTTGGTGGTAATCAGGCAGCAGGGAAACAGTTAGGCATCAATTGAGATGGCAGGGGAGTGGTTTTGGGTGATCAGTGTGGCAGGCAGTAGCAGATAGGAACAATCACATAGGCAGGCAGGTGAGCAGTAGGGAGCCAGCAGTTCTGGATTGTGAGATTGGCCCTAAACGGACAGTCAGACATCCCCCTACAGGTCCCAAATTGGAGCAGGTGCAAGCTGGGCTGAGGGACACCCCTTTCAGTGCACGAATTTCATGCACTGGGCCTCTAGTTATAAAAATAATGAAATGATAGGCTATGATACAATATAATACAAACAATATAATATACTAGAGGCTCTATGCATGAAATTCATTCATGGGTAGGGTTCCTAGACCTGGCCAGCCATCAGGGCCAACATGGGACTTCTGGCTGCTGCTAGGACTTTCCTTCCCTGGCTGCTGGGAGGGGCCTTCCTTTGTTCTGCACAAGACCCTGGTCAGCACACATCATAGAGAACAATCAAACTCCCAGGGGCACTTTGCATCTTAGCCATAAATAGATAGATAGATATAGATATAGATATAGATATAGATATAGATATAGATATAGATTATATAGATATCGATAGATTAGAACAAAGCAAAGGGTCATAGCTTCATTCTAAACTGCACCGCTAGATTTGATCACAAATAAGAATACTTTGTATAATTTCATCTTTTCCTTGATTTCAGACTATCTCTTCTTTGTGAATAATTTTTAGACTGAGAATTTTCATCTCAAAGGAGAAAAAAAAGAAACGCTGTATTGTTTTGACCCAAGATATAATGCCCATTAGCTTTCTCTAATTCAGTAATTATAGAATGATGTATTTTCTATGAAATGACATGTTCTCTGAGGAATGTGCTGTGGGCAAGAATAGAGGCCATAGGGTAATGACAACCCAATTTACATACTCTGTAGTATTTTGTAATGCTGAGTTGGAGTTCTCATTATAAGACAATGATCTCACTTTCTCTTCATTCTGCCTAGGAAAATATTATGTGGCTGGCACCTGATGTAATTTCATAATTTGGAAACTGTCTTATAAAATTTAAAGAGCAAGCTGAAGAGAGTCCCTTCTGAGTTTATTATATTAATGATGAAAATATTGATCCCGATCCTGGAAGGCCAGCTCTACATAAATATAATGATAAGTTGGTACAGAAATAGCTCAGCCATGGTAACTGGTGAGAAGAACTGAACCATATAAAATGGCTATACTATGATCTATGTAAATGGCCAGCCTTAAGTTATAGAGTAGCAGCATATCCTCTTTAAGGTGGAAGGGACCCTACAGTCCATTTATAATTTAATCTCCTTTCTAACTCAAAAGTCCCTTTTTCAAAGTGCTTGGCATATTGCTATCCAGCCTTTGCCTCATCTCTTTCAGTAATAAGGGAGTTCACTAACTGAAATCGTTGAGAGACACCAGATTGTAATAGCATACACTCCAATGAATTTTATTTTTTTTTATTTATTTTTTTTATTTTTTATTTATTTTTATTTTATTTATTTATTTTTTTTATTAATTTTTTATACATGTTTCCCCATGCCCCCCCTCCCTCCCAGGCATACCCCAACCCCCCCAGTGTCTGTGTTCATTGGTTATGCTTATATGCATGCATACAAGTCCCTTGATTGATCTCCCATCTACCCCACCTAACTTTAATCTTCCTGCTATAATTTCAGTCTGTTTGAGGCT
>PVJN01046736.1:0-16311 GCA_004026805.1 Lasiurus borealis
GAGAGAGAGAGAGAGAGAGAGAGAGAGAGAGAGAGAGAGAGAGAGAGAGAGAGAGAGAGAAAGAGACGCCTCATTTATCCAGGAAGCCAATATCCTGATTTAAATAGCAATACTAGCTAGAAATAAAGCAAAAAGGAATTTGTAGACTGTATGTTTGATTGACTATTGGGGAGCATACCTCTCCTCCTCCAGATTTATATCTGGGTTTTTGGAATTCTGTGTTTTCTGAAAATACCTTTGAAAGGCATTGGTCTTAAGGGAATGGGAATCTTAGAAAGGCATGAACATTTAGAACATGGATTCTTAATTGTTTTGGGACCATGGACATCCTTAGCAGACTGCTTCTCAGAATGATGTTTTTCAGTGCATAAAATCCAGAAGATTTTAATGGAACTAATTAAATTTAAATGGAAGAATCTAAATATTTAAAAAATATGATATAATAATAACAATGTCTTTATATATCACTAAACTAATAATGAGTGCCACGATTAAGTTTGGTGATTTCAAAGTAGTTACTATAACAGGATAACATGACATGAAAATCTGTGTGATATTCTAGTGACAAAGTTTCAAGTACTGCTTATAAAATTGCGGTTTGTTGCCTACACTGTGTTTGAAGGAAATGCCTCATTCAGTTAGGAAGTATTGAAAATTAGGAACCAATTTTGTTCCATCCAAGTTCATAGACCTCATGAATTTTATCCATGAACTCCTCCCAGGGATTTTTCTGGCTTAGCTGAAGATATTCTTAAGCAGATGAATGGCGTGGCAAGGAGGTAGAGAGGGTGAGAGAATAAAATGGGTGAGGAAGGTGAAAGATGTGCTGGGCTAGTCCTGCTAAGACTGTTAATGCTGCCCTTACGATATGAACAGGCTGAGTGCACTTAGTATGTGTGACTAAGTCTCTGAATAATTTCTCCTTCATTTGAATATAAGAGAAAAAGATCCCTCTTTCATTAAATAGAGAATCATGAAATGCCCAGCCACAGGCCATGGTGTACAACTGGCCTGGGTAAATTGCCTGGGGATTAGGGAGGCAGGGCCTACAACCTCTGTAAGTACATTAGGTTATCAAAAGTCACCGAAGTAGAAATTGGCCAGAAAAAAAATGAAACATGCACATAGGTAGGTACTTGCTCAGGGAGATTTCTATAAAAACTCTGTTCAGCTTTCTACAACCTTGTTTACCTTTCTGGCATTTGGTTTGTGATGGGGAAAACTTTGGCAATAGCATGAGTAATCAGAATTTTACCCCCTTTTTAATTAAATGCTTGTCTTTTTTTTAAGTATAAAAATGTGATATAAATTGTGGGTTTAAGGTAGTTTCATGTGGGTAGATGTATGATGAGGCTTTACATTTTTTTTTTAGATTTTTAAGCTTCCCAAGGTAAGACATTATCTTTTCTTCCTAAAATGGCTAGTAAGTGGCAATTATTAAAGTGGTGGCTTTTTTTAGGAGTTTTCATTTCTCTGAGCATGTTTTACTGAAAATACTTCTTGCATGATTTCCTATGTCGTATCATTTTGACATTTTAGTTAAAATCTCACAGATACTTAATAGGAATTGTTTCTAACTCTTGATTTACTTATGCCCTAATTATTTACCTTCTTCTTTACTAATTGTATGTATCTATCTATACACATCTAAGGGAGACTTCAGGTTATTAATAGACTATTATTCAGGGTTGTATGATAATTTTGTGACAAACTGGACCTGAAACAGAGTTCTGTGGCTTTCAGCCAGTTATGTTTTTAACACTACTCACTTCTCAGGAATAAGCTGAGAGACTCAGGTGTCATTCATCCCATGAATACTCTGCATGTGCTATATTCTTGGCACTGCGGCCAATGGGACAGCTATAGATGGTGAGAGGAGAGCTCTGCCTCGGAGGCATACAGACAAGCATACATGCTAGTGGGGGCTGTGGTGCGGACTGTGTGGCACCAGCTGGGAAGAGCAGATGAATCAGAAGACTTCAAGAGATCATCCAGAGGGTGCTGTGAGGAAAGAGTAGGAGTTCTCCAGAGGATTGGAGTAGAGATGGGAGGAAGGAACAAGTTGTACATGACCTTGGAGGTGCAGTGTGTTAAGCAATGATGAATGATTTTTGTTGGTGGAACATTAACATTTAAAGGAGGATTACCAGAAGCTGAGACTGGGTTTGGAAAACCTGTACAAAAAGTGGACCTTTTTTTCTTGGTTCATTCATCTCAAGCCTAAGTATCTTTTCTATCTGTATGAACTATAAATATATGTTATGGCTCTTTTGGTGAGTTTTGAAGGAAAGAGTTTGTCTCACGTAAAACAAGGAGAAAGTTCCAGAACGTTGATGTGCAAAATCTTTTTTTTAAATTTATTTTATTGGTTTTCTTACAGAGAGGAAGGGAGAGATAGAAAGTCAGAAACATCGATGAGAGAGAGACATCGATCAGCCGCCTCTTGCATGCCCCACACTGGAGATGTGCCCGCAAGCAAGGTACATGCCCCCAACTGGAATCGAACCTGGGACCTTTCAGTCCGCAAGCCAACGCTCTATCCACTGAGCCAAACCGGTCTCTGTGATGTGCAAAATCTTGTAGCCCATGTGAGCTGAATGTGTAGGGGAAGACTGCAGTGGTTTCTATTGTAACATGGGAAGAGTGAATGGTCCCAAAAAATATAAGCTTGGAAGGGAGGGCCTGCTGATTACATTCTAACATCAACTCTCTAACACCAGCTGGGTGTCCTAAAGTTTGGTTCAGAGTGGCTCTGACTGCTCAGAGTTAGCACAGACCCACAGATTAGGGAAAAGACCCTTTGATTCTGACACTAACTATCCCTGGTTAACATCAGATTCTGAGAGTTAAAGAATGAACTCCCCAAAAAGACTGCCTTTACTTCAGATTCCAGCTGCTAGAGGGGTTTCCAGTCCATCCACATTTGTGCTCAACTTGGCTACAAATCTGAGGATTCCCATGACCCTACTTCAGTAATTGACTAGAATAACTCATAGAACAACAACAAAAACAAAAAACAAACAAACAAACACTAAAACAAAAAATACCACTGTTCTTGCAACTAGTTTTATTATAAAGGATACAACTCAGGAACAGTCAAATGGAAGAAGTGATGGGGAAGGTTTGGGGCCAAGGCAGGGCACACAGAGCTTCCGTGCCCTCTCCTCATAAGACCGGGCATGCTGATTCCTAGCACATTCAGTGGACACCACCTGGGAAGCTCCACTGAGCTTTGGCACCCATCCTTTCAATTGAGGTTTTGTTACATAAGAATGATCAATTACCTCATTGGCTGTGAGACTGAACTCAGTTGCCAATATTTCTAAAAATGTCAATCCTTTAATCAGGTGGTTTGTCTTTTTCATGACCAGGCTTCATCCAGAAGCTATTTAGAGGTCCCTCCCTGCGTTAAGGCATGCACATCACAAATACACACCTGTCATTCTGGAAATTCCAAGGGATTTTGAGGCTCTGTGCCAGGAAACCTGGACAGAGACCAGGTCTATTCTTGTTATTATACCATTCTATAACATTCTGTATGGTGTCAATATGTTCTCTGCATTTGCCAACAAAACATTAACATTTTATATGTTAGTAGTTAGCAGATTACCCCAGTATCTACCTGTTTCAAAAGAAATAATGTGTTTCAACCAAAACCTTTCCAGTTGAAGGTTATGCAGGAAGAAGCAAATGGTATGGCTTACCATTTTTTATAATAAAAGTTATATATGTTCTAAATCCAGTTTAAGATTGGACTATGACTTTTTCTCCTTAAAGGATAAAGCAGTCACCCTGTCTGGCATTCTTTAATTTGAAGGTGGGAAGTAAGTGTCTTTGTATAAGGACTTTTTACCCCATGCCTCGGACTCCCTTTTTAATGCCAGATTTAACAACATCCCAACCTTTTGGTATCAGTATTGGAGCCTTTACCAGTACCTCTTGGGACCATATACCTTACAGCAATCTAAAAGTGAGACTATCCTTTCATTTTGAATCTTCTGTCCAGAGCCATCCAAAGCATAAGGGGACTAGTTAATGCTCTACATTCTATTCAGGGAAGTTTATTTTCAGGAGAAAACTCTCTGGAAACCTTTGTGAGGTTGTTTGCTTGGATAAGATCAAATGACTTAGGAGCAGCAGGAGTACCGATGAGGTCATGAAAGTCTGCTCATGTCTGACCATGTGTGGTTGTTCTAAGCTCCTTACTAGAACGAGCATCAAGAATATTCTAAAAGTGAAGCATCCAGTGTCTTCCCATAGACTAGAGATTGGGCCTTGTGAAAGTTCATCTTTGCTATGCATCATGAAAGTGAATGTTTTGAAATTAAAAGTGAAACTGAAGTTCAAATTATAACAGTCTCGGTGTCCTTAGTACGTAGTTGCCTGGAGAGCTGAATTTTTAAGGTGGCAATGGACCACTTTTAGTAGCAGGAATTACCTAATCACTATTAGATGATACTCATTTTGAACTCTATCACGTACCCCTCTGCTTTGCTGCACATACTCTGCCCTGTTGGTGGTAAATGAAGGTCATCATGAAGACTATAATGGCTTCCCCATATTCCTGCTGCAGAGTAGTGGTTAGTACACCCACAACTATTTTTATAGTGTCTTCCCTTTTGGTAACTCTTCTTTGTCTGCTTTTAGCAGTATCTTTCTTTCTTGTACATTTTTGAAGATTCAGAAACTAGATAACATTTGTATGTATGTGTGGAGTACAGGCTCCAAGACATCTGAAAAAGTGAAAAAGTGGATGGATGGACTTAGGAATTTCTGTTTTCTGTTTGGCTGTTCAAGTTTTGTGCATGTGTGTGTGTGCGCGCGCGCGCGTGCGTGCGCACACTTAGTTTCCTAGGACTTAACTTTACATGTTGCTGATAAATAATTGAATGCTAGATAGAGAGTGTCCCATAGTCTTGTCTTTTAATTTCACTTCCTACCAACAAATATAAGGTCTGATAAATAGCAAGTTTTAAACCATCTTAGCGATTTTCATTATAAAACTAGAGACCAGGTGCATGAAATTTGTGCACCCGGGAGGAGGGTGGGAGAACCCTCAGCCTGGCCTGCACTCTCTCACAATCCAGGACTACTCAGGGGATCTGCAGTCCAGGACCACTGGCTCGCAATCCGGGACCACTGGTTCCTAACTGCTTGCCTACCTGCCTGTCTAATTGCCCCTAACCACTCTGCCTGCCTGCCTGGTCACCTCTTTCTGCTCCTTGCCTGATTGCCCTTAACCACTTTGCCTGCCTGCCTGCCTGATTGCCCCTAAACACCTCTGCGTCGACCCCCGCCACCTCAGCTTCATCTGGAAGGATGCCTGGAAGGTTGTTTGGCTATCTGGTCTAATTAGCATATTATGCTTTTATTATTATAGATTATTATATGAACATTTAAGTGTTGTTTTCTCTGAACAACATTGAAATATTTTTTTGTCTTGAGTTCAGTTTTCTCCTCTGGATGTGGAAGTAATGTTGCCTAATGAAAGGTATAAGGATGCTCTCTAAAATACTCTCTCAGAGAACTCTCTCTCGAAGCTAACTCTCACAGAGATATAGTTTTCATACCCCTTCCCATAATAGTTAAAGAATCTAATGTGGTTGTATGCCAGGTGGGAGTTCAACTCCTTGGAAAACCAGTATGGCCACAATATTAGAGAATGTGGGAGAGGGATAGAAAGTTAGAAACATCGATGAAAGGGAAACATTGATCAGTGGCCTCCTACACATCTCCTACTGGGGATATGCCCAAAACCAAGGTACATGCCCTTGTCCAGAATCAAACCTGGGACCCTTCAGTCTGCAGGCCAACTCTCTATTTACTGAGCCAAACCGGTCAGGGCTTGAAAGTTTTATAAAATCAAATCATTAAGCTGCAGAAATCAAGTATTTTAGTGGGATCCACTGTTAGGTCTGGAAGAACTCCATTACTCTCCTGGAAAGACATACTGTGCAAATGCTGCTCCTCAATCACATTCAGTAGTTGAGCCACTGAAGTTTGCACAGTGAATAAAGGGAAGCACCAATATTCCTTCATCCTTGTATTTATGTGAGATTTTAAAATTTCTTAGTGATGGACCAGTTTAGTTCTTAATTTAGTCTGACAATAATGCTAAAGTTGCATTAGCCTCTCTTTTCTACAGTTCTTCTTAGTGTTTGGATATATCTTTGACATCTATAAATATAAAAGTTCAGCGACCAGAACAGCAGAATGACCAGAACAACCGGTGGCTATGACACACACTGCAGCAACCATCCAGCCTGATCCAGCTGTCCTGGCCCTTGATTTGCCCCCCTCCCAGCCCTGATTGCCCAGGGCCAGCTGGCCCAACGCCTGACTTAGTAATTTTGAAGAATTGGCGTTAGAAGAAGTTTAAGTTTAAGTTTAAAAAATTTGTCTCTCAAAAGAAATTGCAATTGTTGTACTGTTGATATTTGACTTTGTTGACTAATGAGTTTGCCAACCACTGGTCTACACCATCGGTTTCTCTATGCGGATTAAAAGCAATGCCTTGTATAAATTAGTCACCGGACTATTGGTTAAATAAAAGAGAAAGTAGTCTTTATTTGAATAAAAATACCTATGATAATCAATATTTTTCTTTTCTACATGTCATCCCATTTCACAACCAGCAGTCAAGAATGTGTTAATTATACAGTAATAAATGTTGGGAATGATTCTTGTGGTGACTCTTGACAAAACGTGTGAATGGAGCAATATTTTTATTTTTATTTTTTGAGGAAGAAAACGTAGTGTACTTAGCATCATTAACTACCTCTGTAATTCATCACAAATGTTTCTGACCCCCAGCTACATTAGTTCTTATCAGATAATATTTGTCTTCTCTAGGGTTGTGTAAGCCAAGGAAATAGGACATCTGTTTTGAATAATTTGACCTTAAGTCACATTTTTTAAGAAAAGCCACATGAGTGTTTTTATGTCATTTTATTGCATTAGAAAGCAACAAGAATAAACAGTATCCTCTGGGCTTCTGAAAGATCCAGAGGTTGATCTAATTGTTTATAGGATATTAAATGGCTCATTTTAAATTCATCTTTCTCAGTGAACCTTAGTAGTTTTGAAAGAAATACATATATTCTTATCTCTTTATCTTGTACTTTGTCACTAACTATTTTGTTTACTAAAGAAATAAACAATAAAACTTATTTCATTACCGCACTGTTGCCTAAGCATGGTGACTTTTCATTTTTACTTTTAAGTAAGAGAATGGCTCATGGGATTTGAGAATAAAGTCACTTTTAAAAATTGTCATTCAAAGCTGAAGATGACCCAACAGCTTCTAGTGCATTTTTGTTCCTCTATTTTAATTTGTTAGAGAGCATATCCCACAAATATTTGGTTAGATGCTTTTGTGATATGCTTTAAAATCCTGATTATGTGTCGGGTTAAAATATTAACCCTCAAATGAGACTGACTGGATTTAAATCCTAGTTTTCTGTGTGACTTTGGGGAAGATTTTTAACCCTTCTATGAAATGATAATACTTTCTCAATGAGTCACATTGCCATGGCGACGATGAAAGCATTCCACACCACCCCAGCAGCTCTGGGCCCCTGGGCAGTGTGGGAAGGCAGAAAGGCGGCTCCTGGCTGTAGCAAAGGCAGAAAGGTAGCTCTGGCCTGGGCGAAGGCTCTGCCAGCAGCCAGGGGGAGGGAAGCCCATTCTTGCACAAATCTTTGTGCATCAGACCTCTAGTAATTAATAAATATGCAGTGACAATGGCAGCAGCAGTAGTAATAATGCGATGGGCAGTCATGATGACTCCCTGGGCTCAAACCCACTTTTGCATTAACCAGTCTGCTATTCTTTGAAGTCATAGGGCCACGATATATAAGCCACTGACCATTATCATTAATAAAATTTTAAAAAATTACTATTTTCATGTCTGCAGCAATAGCTTAGTATTTATAGACAATAAATCAAACACTGAAAAATTAAAAATAAATATGCCTTTTGGTAAGCAACCTGACTTATAGGCCACTATTTTACAGAAACAAAAACGTTGGTGTCTTATATGAATGTTTAGTAAACATATTTTGTAGTAGCAGGCATTAAAAATACTGAACTGGGTTTATCCTATATAATAATCCTATGTAATAAAGAATAATTTGCAAATTGACCATCATTCCAACACACAAGATGGCCGTCTCCATGTGGACACAGATGATCAACACAAGATGGCCATCAGGGGAGGGCAGTTAGGTGCGATCAGGTCTGCAGCGGTGGGTTAGGATTAGGGTTAGGGTTAGGTCCATCCATGTTGTTGCAAAGGTAAGATTTCATTCTTTTTTATGACTGAGTAATATTCCAATGTCTATATGTATCAAAGCTTTTTATATCTACTCATCTACTGATGGGCACTTTGGTTGCTTCCATATTTTGTATATTGTAAGTAATACAGCAAAGAACATGGGGTTACCTATATCTCTTCAGACTAACTAGTATTTTTTATTTCTTTGAATACCCCAAATTGGAATTACTGAGTCATGAAGTAGTTCTACTTTTAATTTTTTGAGGAACCCCAATACTGTTTTCCATAGTAGCTGCACCAGTTTTTAATTCCGCCCCAAATGCATGAGGATTCCCTTTTCTCCACATCCTCATCAATACTTATTGTTTGTTGGTTTATTGATGATAGCCATTCTGGCAGGTGTGAAGTGCAATCTGGTTTTATTTTTAATTTGCATTTCTTGGATGATTGTGACATTGAACGTTTTTTCATATGTCTATTGGCCTTACATATGTCTTCTTTGGAGAAGTGTCTATTCAGGTCCTAAAATACAATGGTTTTTAGGACCATTGTCTCATTTTAATCAAATTGTATGTATTTTTGTGTTATTATATGAGTTTCTTATATATTTTCTATACTAGTATTAACCCCTTATAAGATATATCACTGCTAAATATCTTTTCCCATTCATTAGGTTGTCTTTTTGTTTTGTTGATGGTTTTCTTTGCTATGCAAAATCTTTTTAGGTTGATAGAATTCCATTTGTTTATTTTTTCTCTGTTTCTTTTGCCCAAGAAGACATATCCAAAAAATATTGCTAAGCACTCATTCATGATAAGAGCTCTCAGCAAAGTGGAAATAGAGGGAATATACCTCAACATAATAAGCCCATGCACATCATACTCAATGGTAAAAAACATGTTTTCCTTAAGATCAGAAAAAGACAAGGATATTCACTTTCACCACTTCTCTTCAACATAGAATTGGAAGTCCTAGCCACAACAGTCAGACAAGAAAAAGAAATAAAATGCATCTAAATTGGGAAGGCATGATTTACATATAGAGGACCACAAAGAGTCCACCAAAAATCAATGAGAACTGATAAATGAGTTCAGCAAAGTAGGTTACAGAATTAATAATTAGATTAGTTGCATTTTTATATGTCAGCTAGAGGCCTGTGCACGAAATTCGCGCAAGGGGCTTGGTCCCCTCTCCTATGGTGGCTTCCTCTGTCTCGGCTCCTGCCCACCACCATGGCCCCTGCTGCTGGGCTTCATCTGGAAGGTGGTCTGGTCTACTTAGCATATTATGCTCTTATTACTATAGATAATGATTAAAAAGAGAACTTAAGAAAATAACCTAGTTAAGTTTTGATAATTCCGTCTTTCTGCCTTTTGACCCAGCAGTGCAACCTCTGTGTGGCTCTGGCCTCTGACCCCAGCCAGGCTAATGAAACATCTTAAGCAGGATTTATGGTTTCCTCTTCACGAAGATGAGGAGCTCAATCAGGGATGTTAACAAACCCTTAGAGTTTTCTGGAGAACCATGTTTTTGTGTGTGACAAAGCACCACTATTATGCTTTTGTTAAGCTGAAAATATCTAAATGATGCACTATTAAAATATTTAAGTTTGGTTTTTATTTATATAGAAGCTAGTTGCTTCATATTTTTTTCTTAAAGCAAGACATAGTTTAGCTGATGGACTATCACCTGTTATATATGTGAAAAAGAAATAATTTCTCAATTGACAATAATTTAGGAGGGGGTGGGAGTGGAAACCTATGTTGTGATGACTTGTGTCATCCTGAGATTTAGAACAAAAACAAACTAGTTTCTAAAGGTGTCAAGCAATAAAAAGCCTGACAGGGGAAATGAGTCAGTATCTTAAGAACTTTCTAAAGAGTCTACCTGTCACTTCTCCATTGTTAGGATATACTCATTAGCGTCATCAGATAGCTAAAAGGTTGTGTTTGCTTTTCTCTGTTTGTTTGTTTTTTTTACAAAAAAATCATAGAACAGACAGTATTTTCCAGCTAAGTCACTGAAGCAGTTTGTCTAGATGACACAGTGTAATACAGTCAGTTTTGATTAAAGCTTCACTTTTCTTATGAGAAGAGAGCACATTACTTTTCTCAGTGGAGAAAACCCCCTGGGTTTCTTCCATTTTCAATGAGCCTCTTCATTTCTTCTTTGTCTCATATAATACCTGTGTCACGAAACTCTCTCTTTTTTTTAAAGAGTTGTTAGTTGATAGTTCTAAATTCACAAAATTGGCAGGCACTCCATGTTATAGTTATATCAATGTTACTAAATTTAATGGGTCTGATTAGCTAATTTGTGATTTTTTTCTAACTATGCTGAATACAGAAAAGTTTCACAGTTTGTGGTTCTCAAAATGCCTAGCACATATGGGCACTCAGAAGAGCCCTGTCATGGCTAAAAGTGACTACTTAAGATGAATGAATCTAGTTCATTCAGCTCCGTATTTTATGAATAATTAATAATACCCATTCAGTTATCATGTGAATCCCTAAATTGACAATGGTTATTTAATATGAATGTCTTAAAGCGAGTGTTTTATGAACATTTAGGCATATGAATTATGCTTATTATTACTGTTACAGCACTTAGATGGATGTGGAATGCCCTCAGGGAGAACAGAGCGCGTGTACTAACTAGTATAACTTGTGAGATGTCCCTCATCCAATGAGCCCATCAGTGTTCTCCCAGTGAGAGCATCAACTGGATGGACTCTAGGAGGGAAGGGACTGTGCAGTTGTGTAGAGTCTCACTTGAGCCTCCTAGTGATGGGGTGTTAATTCTTTGCCCTCCTCCTGTATTTTCATGAGGATATTAGGAACATGGCAAAAATTGGTGCAACAAACAAATGGTCTTGCCCAGGAATTGTTGAGAAAGGACAAGAAAGGCAAGAAGACGATGGGTAAAATAAAAAGGAATGATAGGACATTTGGGTGAAGAGAAGTTTTTTTATTAGTTTTCTTCTTTTAGTAGTTACAAAATAATTATTTGTAGTAGGGTGAAATGTTTGAAAGGGCGTAGGAGAGGCAGTAGCTTAAGAAGGATGCATGACATCTGGTCCACAGAACATAAATGTGGCTTGGAGACAGCCACTCCTCGGGCTGCACTGGGTGCTAATAAGTATTTTTAAAGTGATAGTGGCTGCTCCCTGCAGAGGCTTTGTTCCCTTTGAGCTTTGCTCCCCGAGTTCATTTATTTCTCCACAGGCTTCATCTTCCCTGTTTCACGAGGTTTCTCATCAGAAAATACATATTTTTAGGACCATTGTTAGTACTGGCTGAGGGAGCAGGAGGAGAGATGTCACATGGCATCTTGATACTTGAGGGATGAGATCAATTTGAAATTGCAAATTAAAAATGAAAAGCCTTCTTACTGAGGAGGCAGAGCCCACTTTATATATTGTTGGTTTTGATTATTGGGGAAGAGTTGCAGTCTGGCCTTAAAGCACTCCTGGGCTGTGAAATCAATTGTGGGTTGCACCCAGCATTTATTTACTTATTTATGTTGCAAAATGAAATATGGGAGAATAGGAGATGTGAATATAATACACAGGCACATGGTAAGAAATACAGTGACACTTTTTTATCATAAAAATGTGTGTCGAATATGTGTCTATGTGTATAAGTGTTATGTATGTACACATAGCATCACACACGTATACTTGATTGCACTATGCAATATATTTTGTATTATGAGTAATGGGATGTTTGAAATATAATTGGTTTTAGAGCGTTGTCTTTGGAGTTAAATATCAGACATTGTCAGTGGGACCCTTTGGTGAGTTAGTTATTCTCTGTGTTTTTATCAGGTCCTTCTTGTTGGGGAGAATTAACGAGATGGGGTATATGGAGCACCTACCGTTGGCACTGGATGGCACACTTTACTTTCCTGCATCTTCCCCTTGTCCTTAAGAAGAGCCACGAATGCTGTGATCCCTGTGCCCTGGCCCACTGAGCTCTCTTCCTTTGCTCCTTGCCTAGAAGCCAGTTCTTTTCTGAATTCAGAATCTCAGTGCTGTCTTTTCTCTCACCAAGACTGTGATTGCTTCTTCTCTGTTTGCCTCCACCACTCTTCATCGTAGGCAAGGGGCTTGCTTGACTTTATAACCATTATCATTGGGTTAAGAAACCAGAGAAATTTTTTTCATTCCTTTTTTCAATTAACGTGTCTCAGTGTTCTTCTTCCACTATTAAGAAAAATGCATAGATTGTATATCAAGAGTGCTATATCCCTCTAACTTTAAGGCTATGCCACTCAGAGTGCTCTTGAGATGAGAGTTGGTCCGCCCATTGTTCCTGATCCATGGGCAGAACAGAAATTGAGAGAAAGTCTTTAGAAATTTTTGGAGGAATTTGACAGAGAAATTTAATGTTTATGTAATAACAAATCTGTGTTTGCATGTTGCATGTCTTTTTATTTTCTTTTTCTAAAAAATCCGTGTGTATTGTGCTTTACATAAACTGGGTCTGAGATGCACTAGGAATTTTAAAACTACTCCTTTACATAAATGGTTTGAGAAGCACTGCTCTAGATACCTTCATTGTTACAAGCAGTGTATCTACATAGGTGAGAGGAAGCCCACAGCCCATGTAAACTAGAGTCAGAATATATGCTAGCCAAGATGGGATTTGTAAACTTTTTTGGTTTTTGGACCTTCAGTTCAAAAATGTGAAGGCATGGTCATTGAGGGGAAAATATTGAAGATGAAACAGCCAAAGGGAGTGAAAGACTAAGGATCCGGCACTTTTATTAAAGCTAAGAGGGCTTAAAAAGTGAATTTCATCATGGCTTTCAAGTTTATAAATGCTTCTTCTCTGTCGGCCAAAGTATTCGATAACACCCATCATTCTCTCTTCCTGATGGATGACTGAAAATGCTCCTTTTTTGTTTTGTGCACAACATTTCTCAAATGTAGCAAGAGAATTCAGCCGGTTTCCTCAGCCTTTAAAAATCTAGAGCCTCTACCATACCAATGCAAATTGTAGAAGGGAGTAACTAATTATATGTAGTTATTGCTGCTGCTAAAAGTCAACAATGATGGAAGATAGCCTTATCAAAAGCATTTGCCAGTGGATATGATTAAGCTAAATTTAATTCACCCAAAGATTCAAGAATGTGAACACTGCATGTTCTCATAGCAGAGTTTTCCTTTTCAAAAAAAAAGGGAAAATAATTATTCTTAACGGACCTTCAAAGTCTGCATGGAAAGACTATTCCTTTTGAAGCCCACTCCATTATGTGGAGCTTTTTTCATTTGCCTGCAGTGTTA
This sequence comes from Lasiurus borealis, assembly GCA_004026805.1. Classification (NCBI taxonomy): domain Eukaryota; kingdom Metazoa; phylum Chordata; class Mammalia; order Chiroptera; family Vespertilionidae; genus Lasiurus; species Lasiurus borealis. Next base: position 13,563 of record PVJN01046736.1, read on the forward strand.
AATTCTCTACTTCCATTTAGGATTTAAGAGTGTTTTGTTATCTAAACACAAACAGAACTTCTATGCTAATTTGAATTCCGAGTTCTTTTATTTGCCCAGTTGGAGTGTTTTTTTGTAGGGGAAAAAAAGTTGAGGAAAGGAAATGCTTACCAAGGGAGACCCAATTACTTCTTGAGAATTCTTTTCCTCAAGTCAAAACATTGAAGTAGAAGGTGAAAATTAAACATTCAGCCATATAGGGATATTTAAGAAAAATCACCCACTTAGTCTACAATTGAATATAAATGTTTTGAATTTTTTAAACATCTGGCTGGTGAGTTGATTTTTTTCTTTCATATCATATAGGTGATACATTCAAACAGTGAAAAAGAATCTCTTTGTTCCCATTCTCTCTGCACAATTGTGAACTCCCCCAAGTATTCTGGGTTGCTAGACTCTGCTAAACATAAATCTTCACATTTTCTTCTCTTAACTCACCATAAGACAATAGTGCAGCACTGGCAGGAATACCATATTGACTGAAATGTCACCTTCTATACTTTGAAACCATGAAGTAAGTTCTCATGGTCACCCAGAAATAAAGCTTCCCTTCCCAAAGCTTAAATATAGGGGCAAGATTGAGTTCAATACTCAATTCACTGAGTTTTGTAATGCCATTTTAATACAAACAGTTCTCTCTCATAAAGAAAGGAAACTTAAAAATTATCACTGACCTGAAATAGATTAGGATCAGGAAGATGGTGATATGGACAGGTAGAAATCTACAGAGCTAAATGCTAAAGAATTGCAGAAAATTCAGAGAAGTCATGCATTTAGTGGAACTATGAGGAAACAGAATAATCATAATGCTAATCACCAACGTATTTTGAGCTTATGCTACATGGTAAGCATTGTCCTAGGTGCTTTATATGCATTACTCATTAATTGTGGGGCTGCATAGAAATACCACTTGAGAAACTCCGGAGAAAGGAAAAAGGGGGCCTCTCAGGGGAAAGTCCCAGGGAATAGGTTTTCAGTAAAGAGAGACTCTTCCTCTGAAAGGTTGTGTGACATCAGAGCGATGCTCAGCTGGTTTCTGGACAGTGGGAGGAGAGGTCTCTTGCCTGTGACTATGGAGATAGTCCAGACAGAATTGCTGTCTGTGGACCAGAGCAAGTGAAAGAAGAAGACAGTGTGGAGCAGGTGTTTTCACCAGCTCTATACATGTGTGATTGGAACATCTCTGACTGACTTTACAAAATCACACACACTGATAGGTCCTGTGAGGAAAATGAGGTTGAGGCAACTCTAATCAAAACACTGGCCCGTTGACTCCTATTCACTGGCAGTTAGAATCCCAGTGAATCCATCCTTAGCCCTGTACTCAAGGGCTCCAGCCTCCTTCTCACCAGTCCTGGAAGTCATTCCCTTCTAATAGAGACCCCTTCCTGCCAACTTAAAAATCGGATCCAGGGTTGGTCCTCTTCATCAGTCCATGTTCTTTCCTTTTTAAACTCAGGAGAGAGTCGAGTTTCTTCATCCATTCTTGTGGTTTCCCAGACAGCTTAGCAGAGTAGAAAGAGGAATGGCTCTGGAAACCCTTAGATTTTTTTAGCTACTTCTTAGACTAAGCAAGGACACTGCTCAGGATTTCTGTCTTTGCTCAAAAGCTACCCCATAGCCTTATACTTAAGAGAAAATGTGCCCCTGATCACTCTAAAACTATAATGTCCTACAAAAAGATGACACATGAACCAAAGGTACTTCCATCTTACATGGGTCACTCCCCTATTTGCTAATCCTAGGCCATCTGTAATACAGAAGGTGGCATGTGACAGACAGACACTGGTTTCTGGCTCAAAAAGGGGAAAAAGAGAAGGAGTATGGAAATTAGAATCATTTGAGTATGTAACATAGACTGTCATCCTGACATCAACATAAACATCTCTGTGTGCTTTCAACAGCTCAGAAAGCTGACAGAGCCTTTTGTGCTGGGGATGGAGCATATTCAAGTATTGGAGGAAAGGCCCTGTAGCTAGGAAAACAGCGTTTTAGGGAACCCTGGCCATTTCCTGAACAGAATGTTAGGAAGTTACGAAGTTTATGCCAAGCTGTGAAATGAGATTTGTATGTGTCAGCTTCACCCAAGCCATCTAAACTAGACTTCACAGGATTTGGGAAATGTGGATGTTTGCCATCCTTTGCATATTGTCATGTTTGCCACCGATGGTTGCCCTAGTTTAAGTGATGGAAACAGTCCAGGAAATGATGTTGGCAGTGTGGCAACACTAAAGGTTTTGGTGATTTGAAGATGGCCTCAAGGCCATGTCATGCCTCAGTACACATTGTAGCTATGTTGCAGGTAAAAGAGCCCCAAATGATTGAATAAAATTTCTTATGTTTTGCTAAGAGCAGAAAAGCACAGTTTTACCAAGAGCAGAAAAGTGCAAAAGCCTGCTTTAGATTTCTTACGGGGTTGGTCAATCCTTTGTATTTTGAAGATATTTCTGCATTTTGCAGTATATAGCTAACCCAAATCATTTCAATGGCATTCTCTTGCCACTTGTTCCTTTTCTCTGTCCCCAACTCTTTCTTAAATCACATTTCAGTTTTTCCTTATTACTGGAATATATGTTCCATAGATAACCCTTCCCTTGTGGCTTAGCTTTCACATTTACAGGTACATAACATTCATCTCTTGAAAAACTGCTCCATTTTCAAAGAGCGACTGTAATTTTCCTTCACTGTTATGAAGGGGTTTGTTTGCTTC